>PVIY010036612.1:0-25347 GCA_004026745.1 Myrmecophaga tridactyla | reverse complement strand
GCAGCACGGTCAGTAAGAAAAAGACAAAAAATTAAATATTTGCCCAGAGGCAACAAGTACTTCTCAGAGAAGGAAATATAAGTAGCTTTTTAACATTGAAAAGACGTTTAAGCTAGTTTGAAACTATTATATACCCCAGAAAAGCCTTTTTTTTAATGGCTCTTCATTGTTTTTTTTAAATTTATTTATTTATTAATTTTAAAAATTAACAACAAACAAAAACATTAACATATGATCATTCCATTCTACATATATAATCAGTAATTCTCAATATCTCATGTAGTTGCATATTCATCGTTTCTTAGAACATTTGCATCAATTCAGAAAAAGAAATAAAAAGACAACAGAAAAAGAAATAAAACAAAAACAGAAAAAAAAGAATATACATACCCTCACTTTCATTGATCACTAGCATTACAAACTAAATTTATTTTAAGACTTGTTCCCCCTATTAATTATTTTTATTCCAGATGTTCTACTCGTCTGTTGACAAGGTAGATAAAAGGAGCATCAGACACAAGGTTTTCACAATCACACAGTCACATTGTGAAAGCTATATCATTATTCAATCATCCTCAACAAACATGGCTACTGGAACACAGCTCTACATTTTCAGGCAGTTCCCTCCAGTCTCTCCATTACATCTTGAGTAACAAGGTGATATCTACTTAATGCGTAAGAATAACCTCCAGGATAACCTCTCGACTCTGTTTGGAATCTCTCAGCCATTGACACTTTGTCTCATTTCACTCTTCCCCCTTTTGGTCGAGAAGGTTTTCTCAATCCCTTGATGCTATCTCAGCTCATTCTAGGGTTTTTCTCAATCCTTTGATGCTGAGTCTCAACTCATTCAAGGATTTCTGTCCCCCGTTGCCAGGAAGGTCCACACTCCTGGGAGTCATGTCCCACGTGGACAGGGGGAGGGTGGTGAGTTTGCTTGTTGTGTTAGCTGGAGAGAGATGCCACATCTGAGCAACAAAAGAGGCTCTCTTGGGGGTGACTCTTAGGCCTAAATTTTAAGTAGACTTGACCTATCCTTTGTAGGGGTTAAGTTTCCTATGAACAAACCCCAAGACTGGGGGCTCAGCCTATAGCTTTGGCTGTCCACACTGCTTGTGAGAATATCAAGAATTCAAATTGGGGAAGTTGAATTCTCCCCGTTCTCACCATTCCCTGAAGGGGACTTTGCAAATACTTTTCCACTCACTGATCAAGTCACTCTGGGATTCATCGGGGCATCACTCTGGACAAACCAACAAAATCTCATGTCCTACCTGAGATTACAAGTACTTATGATGTTCAAACTATCTACATACATTATATTAGGAAATGCACTAGTCAAAATATAAATTTTGTACCAAATAAACATTTTTTTTTTGCTTTAAGGACTGACATTCTTGAGCTGGTGGCCAGTGATCCTTGGTTCTTGGCTTTTCTGTCAGATGGCAATGCACATGGCAGTATTTTCTTTCTCTTTTAAGTTCTGTTGACTTCCAGCTTCTGGCTGCTCCCTATGGCTTCTCTTTCTGTGGTCTTCTCTATAAGGTCTCCAATAATATGCTTAAGACCCATTCTGATTCAGTTGGGCTACACCTCAACATAAGTAACCTCATCAAAAGTTCCTATTTACAATGGGTTCACACCTACAGAAATGGATTAAGATTAAGAACATGTTTTTCTGTACATAACTCCAACAGGACATAAGTGGTAATAAGTGCAATGAAGAAAAATAAAGCAAGGTAAGGATAGTAAAGGGGACTTCTATTTTAGAGAAGGTGGTCATGGATAGCCTATCTGAAGAGTTGACATTTGAACAGAGGCTTGAATGAAGTGAGAGGCTAAGTGATCACGATATCCAGGGGGAAGTGCCTAAGCAGCTAAGAAGCCTGAAGGCCAAATATAAAGGTGCTGAGGCAGCAATTGATGTGCTGGAGGAACTACCACCGGAGGCCAGTGTGCCTGGAGCTCAGAGAAAGGGAGTAAGTGGTGAGTAGTTGAGTTTGAGGAACCTCTTAGATCCAAGTATATACTTATATGGCAGCAAGGAGTTGGAACTATGAGTCTTAAGCTCAGGAAGGAAGGGGTGTGTGTGTGCTGCAGATAAAGAGATGGGAATCTCTAGCATAGACATGGTAGTAGTGAAAACGTACAAGTGAAGGAGATGACCTTGATAGACTGTTAAAATGGTGACAAGGATGGAATCCCAGAACCACAGCAGTTAATGAATGGGCAGAGAAGAGGACCTAGAAGGAAGTAATACAGAATCCAGAGGAGACAGGAGAGTCACAAGGCCAAGAATGTGGCACATTTCAAGATGTCCAAATGCAGCAAACATGTTTAGTAAGGTACTGTATTTGAAAACTCTTGGTAAATGGAAAAGTTGTTTGTAAGTGTAAAATGGTATATTATTACTATACCTAACATGTATCTCATAATAATTAGAGATTCTGATATGGATATTTTTATTCAAGAGTAATGAGAATTTAGTTATATGCACATCATCTATTTACAACTAATTTTTACTGTTTTATTGAATTTTCAAAACAAAACATACATAAATAACACCAAATGCTATAATTACTCCATGGCATCACTGATGTTGGAAACAGGACCCACAATCCCTGTTGAACTTGATTAGTGAAACTATATATCTAATTTGTATATTTGATTATGGGTAATACTCCTTATCTAAGAATTCTGATTTTAGTTCAAAGCTTATAGTAACACTTCCATGAAAGAGTTGACATACATAATTCTTCTACCTGGCTATAAGGAAGACTTAAAATAATTGAACTCAGTGGGCCAAATATTATGTACAGCAATTTCCTAGAAAGAAGATGACTTCTGAGATTTAGGTGGCTGTGCTGATTAGAAAGTGCCATGTGCTTTAATTCAGATTCAATATTGTAGGGTGGGAACCTAGTAGTAAGTCACCAGAGAATTCTTTTGTTGCCCAGTGGAAGAACACTGTGTTAAATTCTTTCACAATACCTAGTATTCATTCACTCTTTTTTTATTATTAATTTAAAATATCTCCATGGAGATATAATCCAATCAATTGTGGGTGCAGTCTTTTGATTAGATGGAGCTGTGACTCATCATTTAAGGTGTGTTCTGATTAATTTAGTAGAGTCCTTTAAAGGGAAAACATTTCAGGGAAGCCTCAGATGCAAATGCTTGGAGAATAGTTACTTCAGAACCCACGTAAAGTGATACTTATGGAGATGCAGAAATAAAACGCTCCCGGGGAAGCTGTTTGAACCAAGAAGCCAAGAAAGAAAGCTAGCAGACCTCGCCCTGGGCCTTCCCAGCTGACAAAAACCCAGAACACCAGCTGCTTTCCTTGAGTCAAGATATCTTTCCCTGGATGCCTTAGTTTGGACATTGTTATGGCCTTAGAACTATAAACTTGTAACTTAATAAATTCCCTTTATAAAAGCCATTCCATTTCTGGTATATTGCATTCTGGCACCATTAACAAACTAAAACAGTGATATTTACTGCCACTGCCCTGTGCCTGTCTTTTTAAAATGGCCACAGAGTTCAGTGTTGGTGGATAAATGTACCAAGGTCCTAGTAGTAAGTCACCAGAGAATTCTTTTGTTGCCCAGTGGAAGAACACTGTGTTAAATTCTTTCACAATATCTAGTATTCATTCACTCTTTTTTTTTTTTATTAATTTAAAAATTCAAAAAAAATGTAACAACAAACAAGCACAAGCCTTCTTAACTTACGATCATTCCGTTCTACATATGTAATCAGTAATTCACAATATCATCATATAGTTGCATATTCATCATCATGATCATTTCTTAGAACATTTGCATCAATTCAGAAAAAGAAATAAAAATACAACAGAAAAAAATGTATACATACCATATGCCTTGCCCCCCCTTTCATTGATCACTAGCATTTCAATCTAAATTTATTTTAACATTTGTTCCTCCTATTATTTATTTTTATTCCATATGCTTTATTCATATGTTGATAAGGTAGATAAAAGGAGCATTAGACTCAAGGTTTTCACAATCACACAGTCATGTTGTGAAAGCTATATCATACAATCATCTTCAAGAAACATGGCTACTGGAACACAGCTCTACTTTTTCAGGCAGTTCCCTCCATCCTCTCCATTATATCTTGACTAACAAGGTGATATCTATTTAATGTGTAAGAATAACCTCCAGGATAACCTCTTGATTCTGTTTGGAATCTTTCAGTCATTGACACTTTATTTTGTCTCATTTCACTCTTCCACCTTTTGGTCAAGAAGGTTTCCTCAATCCCTTGATGCTGAGTCTCAGCTCATTGTAGGATTTCTGTCCCACATTGCCAGGAAGGTCCACACCCCTGGGAGTCATGTCCCACATAGACAGAGGAAGGGCAATGAGTTTGCTTGTCATGTTGGCTGGAAAGGCCATATCTGAGCAATGAAAGAGGTTCTCTTGGGGGTGACTCTTAGGTCTAATTTTAAGTAGGCTTGACCTATCCTTTGTGGGGTTAAGTTTCATATGAACAAACCCCAAGACTGGGGGCTCAGCCTATTGCTTTGGTTGTTTACACTTCTTGTGAGAATATCAAGAATTCAATTTGGGGAAGTTGAATTTCCCCCCTTTCTTACCATTCCCCGCAGGTGAAATGTTGTGAAAGTACTTTGCAAAACAGTTAAAGTTTTTATTCACTGTTCAAATCACTCTGAGATTTATTGGGGCATCACTCTGGACAAACCAACAAAATCTCATGCCCTACTCAAGGTTCCATGGATTTATGGTGTTCAATTAAGCTGTCTACAGAAATTGTATTGGGAAATGCACTAGTCAAAATATAAATTTTGTACCAAATAAACATTTTTTGCTTTAGTCTCACACATAAGTTAAAATTTTAAAGTATTGATCACCATCTATTTTCAACACCCTGCTGTAATGACATTCCTTTGTTCTTCCTCATGCAAAAACATTTTAAAAATCTGTACATTTAATCACTAGGCATTCCTAGATTATACCATCTCAGTATTTATCATTGTGCTGATTTAAAAGGATGTATGCCCCCTAGAAAATCCATGTTTTAACCAAAATCCCATTTCATAAAGGTAGAATAATCCCTATTCAGTACTGTATGTAATTAGATCATCTCCCTGGAGATGTAACCAAGGCAAGAGTTGTTGTTAAACTGGATTAGGGGAGATGTGTCTCCACCCATCTGGGTGGGTCTTGATTGGTTTACTGGAGTCCTATAACAGAGGAAACATTCTGGAGTGTGGGAGATTCAGAGAGAGCAGAGAATGCTGCAGCACCACGAAGCAGAGAGTCCACTAGCCAGAGACCTTCAGAGATGAAGAAGGAAAACACCTCCCGGGGAGCTTCATGAAACTGAAAGCCAGGAGAGAAAACTAGTAGATGACGCTGTGCTCGCCATGTGACGTTCCAGCTGAGGGAGAAGCCGTGACTGTGTTCACCATGTGCCTTCTCAGATGAGAGAGAGACCCTGAACCTCAGCCTTCTTGAACCAAGGTATCTTTCCCTGGATGCCTTAGATTGGACATTTCTATAGACTTGTTTTAGTTGGGACATTTTCTTGGCCTTAGAATTGTAAACCAGCAACTTATTAAATTCCCCCTTTTAAAAGCCATTCTGTTTCTGGTATGTTGCATTCCAGCATCTAGCAAACTAGAACAATTGTCTTTCTTTCTGATTTCATTTGTGCCCCTAGCCCTCCTCCTGCTGTCATTCTCACAGTCAGTTTCACTTAGTGTTTTAACATAATTGTATTACAGTTAGGTAGTATTGTGCTATCCATTTCTGAGTTTTTACAATCAGTCCTGTTGCATAATCTATATCCCTTCAGCTCTGGTTCCCCAATATCTTACCCTGTTTCTATCTCCTGATGGTCTCTGTTACCAATGAAATTCTCTAAGTTTATTCACTAATGTCAGTTCACATCAGTGAGACCACACGGTATTTGTCCTTTTGTTTCTGGCTAATCTCACTCAGTATAATGTCCTTAAGGTCCATCCATGTTGTTACATATTTCATAACTTCATTCTGTCTTACAGCTTACAGCATAATATTCCATTGTATGTATATACCACAGTTTGTTTAGTGACTCATCTGTTGATGGACATTTTGGCTGTTTCCATCTCCTCGCAACTGTAAACAATGCTGCTATACACATTGGTGTGCATATGTCTATTTGTGTCCTTGCCCTCATGTCCTCTGTGTAGATACCTAGTAGCCCTCATGTCCTCTGTGTAGATACCTAGTAATGGTATTGCCGGATCATATGACAATTCTATATTTAGCTTCCTGAGGAACTGCCAAACTGCCTTCCACAGTGGTTGTACCATTTGACATTCCCACCAACAGTGGATAAGCGTGCCTCTTTCTCCACATCCTCTCCAGCATTTATCGTTTTTTGTTTTATTGATAATGGCCATTCTGGTGGGTGTGAGATGACATCTCATTGTGGTTTTGATTTGCATTTCCCTAATAGCCAGGGAAGTTGAGCATCTTTTCCTGTGCCTTTTGGCCATTTGTATTTCCTCTTCTGAGAAGTGTCTGTTCAAGTCTTTTGCCCATTTTGTAATTGGGTTGTCTGTCTTTTTGTTGTTGAGTTGAACAATCTCTTTATAAATACTGGATACTAGACCTTTATTTGATATATCATTTCCAAATATTGTCTCCCATTCTGTAGGCTGTTTTTTTTATTTTCTTGATGAAGTTCTTTGATGCGCAAAAGTGATTAATTTTCAGGAGTTCCCATTTATTTATTTATTTCTTCAATGCTCGTGCTTTGGGTGTAAGGTCTAGGAAACCACCTCCTATTATAAGATTTATAAGACATTTCCCTACATTTTCTTCTAACGGTATTATGGGCTTAGATCTAATGTTTAGATCTTTGATCGATTTTGAGTTAATTTTTGTATAGGGTGTGAGATATGGAAGCTCTTTCATTCTTTTGCATATGGATATCCAGTTCTCTAGGCACCATTTATTGAAGAGACTGTTCTGTCCCAGGTAAGTTGGCTTGACTGCCTTATCAAAGATCAATTGTCCATAGATGAGAGGGTCTATATCTGAACACTCTGTTCTATTCCATTGGTCAGTATATCTACCTTTATGCCAGTACCATGATGTTTTGACCACTGTAGCTTCATAATACTCCTTAAAGTCAGGTAGCATGGGACCTCTGAAAAGTAAATTTTTGAGATTTTAATTGGTATTGCATTGAATCCGTAAACCAATTTAGGTAGAATTGAAATCTTAACTATATTTAGTCTTCCAATCCATGAACATGGTATGCCCTTCCATCTATTTAGGTCTTCTGTGATTTCTTTTTATTTATTTATTATCACAATCGACTTTCATTCCTTCTTTTTGTGAAAAATAATATACATACAAAAAAGCTATAAATTCCAAAACACAGTACCACAATTAGTTGTAGAACATATTTTAGACTTTGACATCGGTTACAATTTCACAATTTTAGGTTTTTACTTTTAGCTGCTCTAAAATACTGGAGACTGAAAGAGATTTCAGTTTAATGATTCAGCCTTCATATTGATCTGTTAAATCCTATCTTCTCTTTATAATTCTACCATGACCTTTGATCTTTCCATCCCTCTCTTTGGGGTTGTTTGGGCTATGGCAATTCTAAATTTTCAATATTGGAAGGGTCTGTCACTAATATGAGGTAGGGAGATGGAACTATCTGTTGTTCTGGAGAGGCTGGGCTAGGTTTCAGGAGTTAACTGGACCAAGAACCCATCTAGAGGTTGTTGGTTTCTGGAAAGTTACTCTAGTGCCTGGAACCCTTGTGGAATCTTATATATTGCCCTAGTTGTTCTTTAGGATTGGCTGGAATGGTTCTGGTTGGGGGTGGGCAGTTTATGAAAGGTAGGAAGGTCTAACTGAGGTTCATATAAGACTAACCCCCAGAGTAGCCTCTCAACTCTATTTGAACTCTCTCTGCCACTGATACTTTATTAATTACACTTCTTTCCCCCCTTTTGCTCAAGATGGAATTGTTGATCCCATGGTGCCCTTCTGTGATTTCTTTTAACAATTTCTTGTAGTTTTCTTTGTATAGGTCTTTTGTCTCTTTAGTTAAATTTATTCCTAAATATTTTATTCTTTTGGTTGCAATTGTAAATGGAATTTTTTCTTGATTTCCCCCTCATATCGTTCATTACTAGTGTATAGAAACACTACAGAATTTTGAGTGTTGATCTTGTAACTTGCCACTTTGCTGTACTCATTTATTAGCTCTGGTAGTTTTGCTGTGGATTTTTCAGGGTTTTTGACATATAGTATCATATCATCTGCAAATAGTGAGAGTTTTACTTCTTCCTTTCCAATTTTGGTGCCTTATATTTCTTTTTCTTGCCTAATTGCTCTGGCTGGAACTTCCAACACAACGTTGAATAACAGTGGTGATAGTGGACATCCTTGTCTTGTTCCTGATCTTAGGGGGAAAGTTTTCTGCTTTTCCCCATTGAGGATGATGTTAGCTGTGGGTTTTTCATATATTCCCTTTATCATTTTGAGGAAGTTCCCTTCTATTCCTATCCTTTGAAGTGTTTTCAACAGGAAAGGGTGTTGAATTTTGTCAAATGCCTTTTCTGCATCAATTGAGATGATCATGTGGTTTTCTGCTTTGATTTGTTGATATGGTGTATTACATTAATTGATTTTCTTATGTTGAACCATCCTTGCATACCTGGGATGAATCCTACATGGTGCATAATTCTTTTAATGTGCTTCTGGATTCGATTTGCTAGAATTTTGTTGAGGATTTTTGCATCTGTATTCATTAGAGAGATTGGTTTGTAGTTTTCTTTTTTTATAATATCTTTGTCTGGCTTTGGTATGAGGGTGATGTTGGCTTTGTAGAATGAGTTAAATAGCTTTCCCTCTTCTTCAATTTGTTTTGAAGAGTTTGAGCAGTATTGGTACTAATTCTTTCTTGAATGTTTGGTAGAATTCACATGTGAAGCCATCTGATCCTGGACTTTTCTTTTTGGGGAGTTTCTTAATGACTGATTCAACTTCTTTACTTGTGATTGATTTGTTGAGGTTGTCTATTTCTTCTCGAGTCAATGTTGGTTCTTCATGCCTGTACTGGTTTGAAAGGATGTATGTCGCCTAGAAAAGCCATGTTTTAATCTAAATTCCATTTCATAAAGGCAGAATAATCCATATTCAATACTGTATGTTTGGAACTGTAATCAGATCATCTCCCTGGAGATGTGATTTAATCAAGTGTGGTTGTTAAACTGGTTTAGGTGCAGACATGTCAGCACCCATTTGGGTGGGTCTTGAGAAGTTTCTGGAGTCCTATAAAAGAGGAAACATTTTGGAGAATGAAGTAGATTCAGAGAGAGGAGAAAATGCTGCAGCACCACGAAGCAGAGATTCCACGAGCCAGTGACCTTTGGAGATAAAGAAGTAAAATGCCTCCCAGGGAGCTTCATGAAACCAGGAGCCAAGAGAAAGCTAGCAGATGATGATATGTTCGCCATGTGCCCTTCCAGCTGAGAGAGAAGCCCTGACTGTGTTTGGGTGCCTTCTCACTTGAGAGAGAAACCCTGACCTTCATCGGCCCTCCTGAACCAAGGTATCCTTCCCTGGGTGGATACCTTTGATTGGACATTTCTATCGACTTGTTTTAATTGGGACATTTTCTCGGCCTTAGAACTATAAACTAGCAGCTTATTAAATTCCCCTTTTTAAAAGCCATTCCATTTCTGGTACATTGCATTCCATCAGCTAGCAAACTAGAACAACGCCTGTCTAGGAAGTTGTCCATTGCATCTACATTGTCGAATTTATTAGCAGAAAGTTGTTCATAGTATCCTATCATTACTTCCTTTTTTCTGTGGGGTCAGTGGTTATATCTCCTGTTCCATTTCTGATGTTATTTATTTGCATCCTCTCTTCTTCTTTTTGTCAACCTTGCTAAGGGTCCATCAATCTTATTGATTTTCTCATAGAACCAGCTTCTGGTTTTATTGATTTTCTCAATTGTTTTCATGTTCTCAATTTCATTTATTTCTGCTCTAATCTTCATTATTTCTTTCCTTTTGCTTGCTTTGGGGTTACTTTTCTGTTCTTCCAAGTAGACAGTTAATTCCTTGATTTTTTTCCCTTTCTTCTTTTTTGATATAGACATTTAGGGCAATGAATTTCTCTCTTAGCACTGCCTTTGCTGCATCCCATAAATTTTGATATGGTGTGTTTTCATTTTCATTTTCCTCGAGATATTTACTGATTTCTCTTGTAATTTCTTCCTTGACCCACTGGTTGTTTAAGAGTGTGTTGTCGAGGGCAGGCCACCATGGCTCAGTGGCAGAGTTCTCACCTGCCATGCCAGAGACCCAGGTTCGATTCCTGGTGCCTGTCCATGTGAAAAAAGAAAAAAGAGTGTGTTGTTGAACCTCCACATATTTGTGAATTTTCTGGCACTCTGCCTATTATTGATTTCCAACTTCATTCCTTTGTGATGTGAGAAAGTGTTTTGTATGATTTCAATCTTTTAAAATTTATTGAGACATACTTTGTGACCCAGCATATGGTCTATCCTTGAAAATGATCCATAAGCACTTGAGAAAAATGTGTATCCTGCTGTTTTGGGGTATAATGTTCTATAAATGTCTGTTAAGTCTAGCTCATTTATTGTATTATTCAAATTCTCTGTTTCTTTATTGATCCTCTGTCTAGATGTTCATTGATGAGAATGTAGAATTGAAGTCTCCAACTACTGTGGTAGATGTGTCTACTTATCTTTTCAGTGTTTGCGTCATGTATTTTGTAGTATTTTGGCTCAGTGCATAATTATTTATGATAGTTATGTCTTCTTGTTGAATTGTTCCTTTTATTAATGCATAGTGTCCTTCTTTGTCTCTTTTAACTGTTTTACATTTGAAGTCTAATTTGTTGGATATTGCTCTTTTCTGATTGTTATTCATTCACTCTTAATGAGGTTTTAAGACTTCTAACTGGAATTTAAAGTTGATTCTTGCATTCTTGATTTCACTTAGAAAGGACAGAAGTTTGGAAAGAGAGCTACTTTGCTATATATATTTTTTCGCATTTCCCTAGCCCCTCAACAGAACCCAAGGAGAACAGAAAACTTATTAAAAAAAAAACAACTAAGGACAGACTGGAAAAATTAGTTATCAGATTTATTTGGAAAGGAAAACCTGCATACAGGCTTGATATTCTGTGCACATAAAGAAATCATACAGTTCAACAACAAATGAACAAACAACCTAATTATGAAATGGGCAGAGGATATGAATAAATATCTTTCTGAAGAGCAAATACAGATACCTAAAAAGTACATGAAGTGATGCTCATTTTCCTTAGCCATAGGGAAATGCAAATCAAGACAACAATGAGATATCAACTCACACCTAGCTAAAGATATCCTACAAAAGAAGAATGAAGTCAGAGGACTATCACTTCCTGACTTTAAAGCTTACTATAAAGCCAAGTGGTCGAAACAGCATGATACTAGCACAAAGATAGAAGTATCGACCAATGAAATCTAATTGAGACTGTGGAGATAGACCAGCAAATCTATGGACAATTGATCTTCGATAAAGCCCCCAAATCCACTCAACTGGGTCAGAATAGTCCTTTCAATACATGGGCATGGGAGAACTGGATATCAATAGCCAAAAGAATGAAAGAAGACTCCTATGTTATATCCTACACAAAAATTAATTCAAAATGGATTAAATACCTAAATTTAAGAGCCAGTACCATAAAATTTCTAGAAGAAAAAGCAGGGAAACATCTTCAAGATCTAGTAACAGGAGGTATCTTCTTAAACTTTACACCTAAAGCAACAAGCAACAAAAGAGAAAATAGGCAAATGGGAACTTCTTAGGATGAAGAGCTTCTGTGCCTCAAAGGACTGTCAAAAAGGCAGCCAACTCAATCGGAGAAAATATTTGGAAACCACATATTAGATGAAGGCTTGATATCCTGTGTGCATAAAGAAATTATACAGGTCAACAACAAAGAACAAATAACGCAATTATAAATTGGCAGAGGATATGAATAAACACTTTTCTGAAGAGCAAATACAAATGGCTAAAAGGCACATGAAGAGAGGCTCATATTCATTAGCCATAAGGGAACTGTAAATCAAGACAACAATGAAATATCACCCACACCTATAAGAATGGCTGCTAGTAAACAAACAGAAAACCACAAATGTTGGAGAGGATGTGAAGAAATTGGGACATTTATTCACTGCAAGTGGGAATGCAAAATAATGCTGCCACTGTGGAAGACAGTTTGGCAATTCCTCAGAAAACTAAATATTGAATTGCACTATGACCCGGCAATACCAGTACTCGGCATATACCCAAAAGCGCTTAAATCAGTGACACGAATAGACCTTTGCACACCAATGTTCGTAGTGGCATTATTCACAATTGCTAAAAGATGGAAACAATACAAATGTCCATCAACAGATGAGTGGATAAACAAAATGTGGCATATACATATGATGGAATATTGTGCAGCAGTAAGACTAAATGATGTCCCAAAGCATATGCTAATGTGGATGAACCTTGAGGACATAATTCTGAGTAAAATAAGTCAGACACAAAAGAGTCACTTTTGTGACTCTGGAAAAGACCAATGAAAATTGTCTGAAATTGAGAGTGCTCTGATGGTACAACCAAATGAGGATGATGTAAGACATAGTTTGTTTATTTTGGACATTATCCATGATGCCCCATAGATGGAGGGAACTGAACGTTACAATGACTGAAGCAGAATGGCAAACTGTGATACATTTATATGTAGCCAGAAAATCAAAGGATGTCAAGAAGCATGAAACGAACTGAATAAATCTGGGGGACAATGTGTTGTGCAAAATAACCCAGAAACAAAAGACAATCATGCTAAGGTCTTTTTCAGAAAATATTTATAAGAAAATTGGAGCTTAGATTGAAAACCCTTATAGCAGACACACTTGGACTGAAGTTGTAAATGTATTTCTGGATGCTGAGATGCTGAGCTGTATGTGTATCAGCTGCTATTTCCCTGGGACTTAGAGTAATTCTGTGACACCTGGGATCCAGATATGGAGTGCTGAAGCCCTGAAGGTTGGCATAGCTATAGATAATAACAGTTAAAGTGACCGAAGGGGAGATCAGGTCTCAATGAGAGATAAAAGTGAAGCCATTCTGGCTGGGTCTAAAATAGCCTATGTACTCCAGACCTTCACCTACTGTATTACACCAAATGCTGAGAGATTTATTGTGTCTAGCACCTAAATTTTCTGTAACACGTCATCTAAATCAACCTGTCAGAATAGCTCATTTGAATGACCCAGACTCCTGGGGTCTACAGTAGGAACGAGGCCTTGTAGTTCTGTGTAGCTTGGTATAATGCTGGGACACATCTTAGACTGTGGTAGGGAGGTGTTGGTGGAGTTCTCTTGAGGGTCTGAAGGAAAAGAAAAAAATATATATATATATAGAGAGAACTATTAAACTTTCCCATCTCTGAAGCCCCAGGTATCCTCTCAACCATGGGAACTCCCAGGAAAAAAAGGCCAGTCCCTTGATTTTGAGGCTTGCCCTTTTGAAACTTGTTTCTGTGGGAGAGAAGCTAGGACTGCCCATGGTGAGGCCTGGGAGTTCTTTCCAGGTGGTCTCTTTGTTGTTCAAATGTGGCCTCTCTCTTTCTCTGGGCCCATCTCTGCAAGGAAAGTCATTGCCCTTTCCCCGTGCGTGGGATGTGACACTCAGGGGTGAATGTCTCCATGGTGGCATAGGGCATAGCTCCCGGGGATGAGTCTAGTCCTGGCACTTGGGGATCAACAACGTCTTCTGGACCAAGGGGAGGAAAAGAGTCATTAAAAAATGCCTAATAAGGTGAGGCATCTGTGGCCAAGAGAGATCGGCTGGAGTCAAGAGGCTATTCTGCAGACAATTCTTCTGCAAGCTTCAGTGAGATAGTATTGATTGCCATGGTTTGCTAACCCCCAACCAGTATCACTGCTGTTGACTCTTGAGAACCCCTTGGGCTCCAACTGAGACTCTATAAAGATTCCATGCACTAAGTTTGCTTCCTGGAAACTATAATTCCAGGAGGGTTCCTAGGTTAGATAAATCTTGAAACCGAGAGGTACCAGCCTCTCCAACATTATCAATTAATTACAATCCCCTAGCCTCTAGTGTCTACACCTCTTCTCAACATGAAGTTAGCACAGGCATTGCCCCTAGCCTCTAGTGTCTACACCTCTTCTCAACATGAAGTTAGAATGGGCATTGCCCAGGGATCCCTATGGATTGGGAGAGGGATCAGGAGAGAAGGAGGAGGTATAACAGAGAGAATAGGATTTAAGAGACAGGTATGATTGCTGAATCACTATATTAATATTTCATCTGGTCTCCAGTATTTGGAAGCGGCTAGAAAGAAAAATCTGAGATGTTGGAATAACAGCCCATGACAAACTCTGGGATCTGTTCTGTAACTACTTGTTGAAGTGTGCTTTGAAAAGTACTCCTTTTTTCTTTCACATATATATTATATTTTACAATTAAAAATGTTTAAAAAAAATAAGGCAGAGGAAATTCAAGATGGCAGCTTAGCAATATGCGCGTTTTAGTTCGTCCTCCAGAACAACTACTAAATAACCAGAAACAGTACAGGACAGCTCCTGGGGCCACATCAGTGACTGGACACACAGTGTACCCCAGTCTGGACCAGCTGGATGGGCTGCGAGCCCCCCCAGAACCATGAGTTCCCCAAGCCACAGCTGCCAGTGCCCCTCCCCCACAGGCTGCTTCCCAGAGGGGAAAGGAAAGGAACTTTACCAGCAGCAGGGGCTGAGGCCAACCAAACCCCAATCGTGGAATTAATTAACAAATTCTGACTACTAAAAATAGACCCCAGCTCAGGTGAACCTGGTCAAAGTGGAGGTCGCTCATTTTTGCCCCAGCCCCAAAGGGGCAGGGCTGACAGAAAAAGAAAAAAAAAGGAAACAGAGGTTTTTGTGGCTGTGTTTCTACAAAGTCTTGACTGCCTTTGGATTCAGCAGCAGGACTTCTCAGGCTGCAACTGCCCCAGGCATAGGCAGAAACAGGCTCTTTTGAGGGCTTGTCTGGAGCCTGTGCCTAGGTAAAAGAAGTGAAAGCAATCTCCAGAATAAACTAATTAAGGTAATTAAATGCCTAGATGCCAGCAAAAAATAACAAATCACACTAGGAAAATTGAAGATATGGCCCAGTCAAAGGAACAAACCAACAATTCAAATAAGATACAGGAGCTGAAACAATTAATTCAGAATATACACACAGACATGGAAAACCTCATCAAAAACCAAATCAATGAATTGAGGGAGGATATAAAGAAGGCAAGGAATGAACAAAAAGAAGAAATCGAAAGTCTGAAAAAACAAATTACAGAACTTATGGGAATAAAGGCATGGTAGAAGAGATGAAAGAAACAATGGAAACCTACAATGGTAGATTTCGAGAGGCAGAACATAGGATTAGTGAACTGGAGGATGGAACATCTGAAATCCAATAAGAAAAAGGAAATATTGGGGAAAAATGGAAAAACATGAGCAGGGACTCAGGGAATTGAAGGACAATATGAAGCGCACGAATATACATGTTGTGTGTGTCCCAGAAGGAGAAGAGAAGGGAAAAGGAGGAGAAAAACTAATGGAGGAAATTATCACTGAAAATTTCCCAACTCTTATGAAAGACTTAAAATTACAGATCCAAGAAGTACAGCGTACCCCAAAGAGTATAGATCCAAACAGACGTACTCCAAGACATTTACTAATCAGAATGTCAGAGGTCAGAGAAAGAGAGAATCTTGAAAGCAGCAAGAGAAAAGCAATCCATCACATACAAGGGAAACCCAATAAGACTATACATAGATTTCTCAGCAGAAACCATGGAGGCGAGAAGACAGTGGGATGATATATTTAAATTATTAAAAGAGAAAAACTGCCAACCAAGAATTCTATATCCAGCAAAATTGTCCTTCAAAAATGAGGGAGAAACTAAAACATTTTCAGACAAAAATCACTGACAGAATTTGTGACCAGGGGACCAGCTCTGTAAGAAATACTAAAGGGAGCACTAGAGAAATACAAAAAGACAGAAGAGAGAGGTGTGGAGAAGAGTGTAGAAAGGAAGACTATGAGTAAAGGTAAAAAGAAGGAAAATTACATATGACATATAAAATCCAAAAGGCAAAATGGTAGAAGAAAGTACTACCTGTACAGTAATAACACTAAATAATAATGGATTAAACTCCCCAATCAAAAGACATAGACTGGCAGAATGGATTAAAAAACAGGACCCATCTATATGCTGTTTCTACTCAAAGGACATGAAGGCAAGGACACAAACGGACATTTGCACACCAATGTTTATAGCAGCATTATTTACAATTACCAAGAAATGGAAAAAGCCAAACTGTCCATCAACAGAAGGGTGGCTAAACAAACTGTGGCATATACATACGATGGAATATTATGCAGCTGTAAGACGGAATAAAGTTATGAAGTATGTAACAACATGGATGGACCTTAAGGACATTATGCTGAGTGAGATTGGCCAAAAACAAAAGGACAAATACTGTATGGTCTCACTGATACAAACTGACATTAGTGAATAAACTTGGAATAGTTTGTTGGTAACAGAGACCATCAGGAGATAGAAATAGGGTAAGATATTGGGTAACTGGAGCTTAAGGGATACAGATTGTGCAACAGGACTGAATATAAAAACTCAGAAATGGACAGCACAATACTACCTAACTGTAATACAATTATGTTAAAACACTGAATGAAGCTGAATGTGAGAATGATAGAGGGAGGAGGGCTGGGGGTATAAATGAAATCAGAAAGAAAGATAGATGATAAAGATTGAGATGATATAATCTAGGAATGCCTAGAGTGTATAATGATAGTGACTAAATGTACAAATTTAAAAAATGTCTTTGCATGAGGAAGAACAAAGGACTGTCATTACTGCAGGGTGCTGAAAATAAATGGTAATTTTTTTGAATTTCAACTTATGTGTGAGACTAAAGCAAAAAATGTTTATTTGGTACAAAATTTATATTTTGACTAGTGCATTTCCTAATATAACCTGTGTAGATAGCTTGGTTGGACAACATAAGTACATGGAAACTTGGGTAGGACATGAAATTTTGTTGGTTTGTCCAGATTGATATCCTGATGAATCCCAGAGAGATTTGATGTGAGTGGAAAAGTATCTGCAAAGCCCCCTTCGGGGAATGGTGAGAACGGGGAGAAATTCAACTTCCCGAAGTTGAACTCTTGATATTCTCACAAGCAGTGTGGACAACCAAAGCTATAGGCTGAGCCCCCAGTCTTGGGGTTTGTTCATATGAAGCTTAGCCCCACAAAGGATAGGTCAAGCCTATTTAAAATTAGGCCTAAAAGTCACCCCCAAGAGAACCTCTTTTGTTGCTCAGATGTGGCCTCTCTCTCCAGCCAACACAACAAGCAAACTCACCACCTTCCCCCTGTCTACGTGGGACATGACTCCCAGGGGTGTGGACCTTCCTGGCAACGTGGGACGGAAATCCTAGAATGAGCTGAGACTCAGCATCAAGGGATTGAGATAAAACCTAGAATGAGCTGAGACCCAGCATCAAGGGATTGAGAAACCCTTCTCAACCAAAAGGGGAAAGAGTGAAATGAGACAAAGTGCCAATGGCTGAGAGATTCCAAACAGAATCAAGAGGTTATCCTGGAGGATATTCTTATACATTAAATAGATATCACCTTGTTATTCAAGATGTAATGGAGAGGCTGGAGGGAACTGTCTGAAAATGTAGAACTGTGTTCCAGTAGCCATGTTTCTTGACGATGATTGTATAAAGATATAGTTTTCACAATGTGACTGTGTGATTATGAAAACCTTGTGTCTGACGCTCCTTTTATCTACCTTGTCAACAGATGAGTAGAACATATGGAATAAAAATAAATAAGGGGGAACAAATGTTAAAATAAATTTAGTTTGAAATGTTAGTGATCAATGAAAGGGGGGGTAAGGGTATGTTACGCATAATTTTTTTTCTATTTTCGTTTTATTTTTCTGTTGTCTTTTTTTTTAAATGTAAAGGTTTATTACTGGGCTCTGGGTTTTAGCCCATTTATATATATCTCTATCTTTATTACATGGCACCCATTTATATATATCTCTATCTTTATTACATGGCCATACTGTCTTGATTATTGTAGCTTTGTAGTAAGTTTTTTATTTTTTTATTTTTAACATGGGCCGGCACTGGGAATCGAACCCGGGTCCTCTGGCATGGCAGGCGAGAACTCTGCCTGCTGAGCCGTCGTGGCCCGCCTTCTGTTGTCTTTTTATTTCTTTTTCTGAATTGATGCAAATGTTCTAAGAAATTATCATGATGATGAATATGCAACTATGTGATGATATTGTGAATTACTGATTATATATGTAGAATGGAATGATCATGTATTGGGAATGTTTGTGTGTCTTTCTTGTAATTTTTTTTTAATTAAAAAAATTTTTTTAAAAGGGGGGGGGCAGAGAAACCTTAAAAATCAGAGGCCACCAGCATCAGGTTTGGAAATATAAAGGCTTAAAAAAAAGAGAGGTTTAACCTTACTGGTTTTGATTCATCTTTTCTAGCTGTGTACCTTAGTGGTTAAGAGAATGCAGTTTGGAGCGAAACCCGAGTTTGAGTCCTAGCTTTGTCTTTTATTACCGGTAACAAACATCCCAGTTTCTCGTTTTTTTTTTTTTTTTTCAATGCAATTTTGTTGAGATATATTCACACAACATAAAAACCAACTGTTCTAGTTTGCTAGCAGCCGGAATGCAATATACCAGAACTAGAATGGCTTTTAAAAAGGGGATTCAATAAAGCTGCTAGTTTAGAGTTCTAAGGCCAAGAAAATGTCCCAATTAAAGCAAATCTATAAAAATGTCCAAATTAAGACACCAACCAGAGGCTGCCATTACGCAAGAAAGGCCGATGAAGTTCAGGGTTTCTCTCTCAACTGGAAAGGCAAGTGGCAAATATAGCAACGTCTACTAGCTTCTTCTCTAGGCTTCTTGCTTCATGAAACTTCTGGGGGCGTTCTCCTTTTTCATCTCCAAAGGAGATGGACTGGCTGGTGGACTCTGTGGTTCTCTCGTCATTCTGAAGCCTTCTCCCAAATGTTTCCTCTTTTAAAGGATCCCAGTAAAGTAATCAAGACCCACCTGGAGTGGGTGGAGTCACATATCCTTCTATTCAAAAATTAGTACCCACAAGTGGGAGTCACATCTCTGTGGAGAAATCCTAATCAAATTTCCAACTACATTATTGAATAGGTATTAAACGGTTGCTCCAACAAGATTGGATCAGGATTAAAATATGGCTTTTCTAGGGTATATAAATCCTTTCAGACCAGTACACCATCTGAAGTATACAATCACAGGTTCCAGTTTCTTTATCTGCAAAAGAGAGATGATACCTTTTGATATTTGGCTTATGGATTGTTGTGAGCATTAAAGACGATAGCATGGTCAGTATTTATAGAATTATGAAGTTCATATTGAAATAGTCCTTACGAGACATTTTCTTTTCTAACAAAGCTACCCAAAGGACTGTTGTTTTTCAAAGTTGAGACCTTGTGCGGTCACCATTTTTTTCTAAGATACTTTCGTTTCTCAGCATAATTTCAAATTGAGTTGTGAAGCTAATTTGCAAACCACTTAAGGAAAATATTCTCCTTATTTTATTTCACAGTTTGCTTTGGACCCTACACAGTATTTTCTACCTTATTCACCTGTTTGACTATGATAATTTCTCCACTGGTAAAAATATGGGCCAATTCACCTTCTTCAGATAAAGAATTTGCCAACACTGAGTCTCTAATTGAAAAGTAGTTGGTGAAGTAAAAATGGTTATGGGCTTTGGAGTCCACAGGCCTGAATTTGACCTTTAGTTAAGCTGTGGGATTCGGCAAATTTTTTAACCTTTCTGAGCCTCGGTTTCTGCAATAAAATAGGATAATATTACTAACCTCTCCGATTTCATGTAACGATCAGCAATAGTGTATCAAACACGACACATAATAGGAGCTCAATAAATGGTAATGATTATTGTTTAAAATGATGTACCGCTATGATGGAAATACACTCAATTTTAAAATGGCTTTGATAAATTTGAGAAGTAGAAAGAAATTTAATGAACCAGCTTAAGAATAATTTTCAACATAAAAAATGCTATGAAAATGATGAGAAAGCTGGTGTGCAATAAGATGTTGGGGTCGGTTGATGACAAGTTATTGTAAGTCAGCCATATGGTACTTTATTATTTTTTAATAAACTTTATAAGTGCAATTGCAGGTTTACAGAAACATTACACAGATGGTACAGAATTCCCAAATGTACCCCCTGCACTTCAGTTTTCCCTACCATTAATAGTTTGCATTAGTATGGTATATTTTATGATCGATGAACTAATATTAAAATTATATCATTTACTAATGTTCATAATTTACATAGTGTTTACCCTTCTGTTGTACAGTTCTATATTTTGTTTTTTAAATTTTTATTGTGGTAACATTATACAACATAAGATTTCCCATTTTAACCACTTTCAAGTATACAATTCAGTGGTATTAATTACATTTCACAGTGTTGTACCCATCATGACTGGTACTTTATGTTTTTTTAAAGCAGTATGTCTTTTTTATTTTTTGTACTTGATAAAAACGTTGGTAATATCAATAGTAGTAAAAGGTAGAGACAAGTGAGGGTGATAAGATATGTTTTATTTGCAGGTGCTTGTTTCAGTTTGCTAATGTTGCCAGAATGCAGTATGCCAGAAATGGATTGGATTTTACAAAAGGAATTTATTAGTTTATAAATATACAGTTCTAAGGCCATGAAGATGTCCAAACTAAGGCACCAACAAGAGGATACTGTCACTCAAGAAAGGCAGACTGAGTTTGGGGGTTTCTCTGTCACATGGAAAAGCACATGGCCATGACTGCTGTTCTCTCTGTGCTTCTGGTTTCAAACTGCTCTCTCAGCATCTCCAAGCATCTGTGTCTAAGCTTTCTCCAAAATGTTCCCCTCTTAAAGGTTTCCAGTAAGCTAATTAAGACCCACCTTGAATTGGCAGGGTCACATTTCCATGGAAACAACCTAATCAAGAGACCCCACCCATAATAAGTCTGCACCCATAGACTGGATTAAGAGAGCATGACTTTTCAGAGGTACTTAACAGTTTAAACCAGCACAGTGCTCATGGGAGAATGGAAAGAAATGTTTAGAAATGGACACCAGCAGATAAGGCTCCAAGAGGGCAAGTAGCAGCTATGATGAAAATTGTCTTATTTTCTAGATCCTTCTGTAGCCAATCTATCAGCTGTTTCATTGCCTTTGATGCATTGATGACTGGGGACATACTTCTTATGTTGATAATATCTGTTCCTCTCTTCTGGAGACTGTTTTCCATCCATTTTCATTCCAGTTACGAATCCATCCTGTCATGCCTTTGATGACAAGCTTGCTATCCATTCCAATGACGATTTCATCCATGTTTTGGCTCTTTGCTTGTTCAATTGCCACATGGACTGCCAGCAGTTCTGCTGTCCAGAAACCCTCTCACTTACATTTAGAGGAATGCCAGTTCCTCAGTAACCTCCAAATCCTGCTTGAGTGCTATCTCTTTCATTATTTCTACAACTACCATCTACATAAACATGTGGAGTGTGTTCTAAACCTCTGCCAGGACCCTGTCCTCATCAGTGCTACTAGTTCATGTTGGCCTTTTTCAATAGGATTGCTTAACATCGTTCTGAGTATCCATTTTGGTGGGGTGGGGATGGGGTGTCTACTGTCTCTGTTTGGTATTTCATTATTTTTTTTAAAGCACAATCCTAGGAAATACAAATGAAAAACGAATAGCCTTCAGCTCTGGTGAATCATTAGGGCTTGGTTGGCATGCCACTGTTTTGAAAAGTGCCCTAAAATAATAAAATTATTAAAGTTTGGTAAAGAAAATACATAGTTCTATTGGCAAATGGAAGAGAAATGTTGAGGGAGAACAGCAAGTTTCAAGTAAAGTTGGGTAGAGGACTCTTGGCCACCTAACTGTCACCAACTGTTGGTTGTTGATGCCCTTCCCACTAACATTTTTACTAGACTATTTGTTCACATTCCATTTCCTCACATCTCTCTCCTCTTTCTTCTTTTCTGCATTGTTTTCTTTTTTCCCCTTTCCCCACCTGTGCCTTTGAACTGTGGCTTGGATGGGTTATCCCTGTTAATAGCACGTGAAGGCATTATTATAGGCTAAACTGATGTGTAATTTTGTTTGTAGTCAGGAATGACCAAATCTTTCTTTTAGCATCACTAAAGGGACAAGTGAGGCAAGGATTAATCTAGGGATCCAGTAAGAAGGTTTTATAATTTTAAACATTCTCTGTTATTTCAGTTGTAAGTAGTAAAAATCAATATTCTCATGCCCTGTAATTGTTGTAAGAAGCAAAAACATAATGACTTCTGGGCTCAGACAACAGATTTGGTTTGTGACAGGGAAGACTCGTGGAAGAAACTGAACAGTACTGTGTAACCGAATCTCAAAAGGCTATATAGGAGGACCTCCCATTAGGAGCCCATTTTTATTGTTTATTTGTGCATTTGTTTTACCTTGTTAGCTAGAATGTAACGTCTTGGAGGACAGGATTATGTTTTATTCACTTTCATTTCTTATTCATTCTATTTGTTTGATTCATTTCATTACTTTTTAAAAAAATTTGTATGCTGCATGGTGGGGGTCACATTTCAATTTTTTCCATGTGAGTATCTCCTTATTGCAGCACCATTTGTTGAATTTTCATTTCAGTACATTTTATATTCCCTACTTTTAACACAGTGATTGGTATGTAGATGGCATGCAATAAATGTTTACAGGATACTGCATAATATAAACACACACACACATACATATAATATGGAGACATAGGAAATGCAAAACTTTGTGGACTGTACTGTCCAAATAAAAAAATCAGGAAAAGTCTGAGTATACTTATGAGGACTATGTGGCAAAATATTTGAAGTATTATCCCAGAAACTACTGGACAACAGAATTGCTTTAATTACAATATCTAGCCCAGGGGTTCTTAAACCCCAGTCAAAGGACTTCAAAGAAATCTGTGACTTGAAGGCAGCAGTTTCTTCAACTTGGATGGGAAAAAAATAACATTTTTATTTTCACTAATGTTCTACTGAAATTTAGCAGCAGTTCTTTCTATTATGAATGTAGGCAACAGACCATGGTAGAATTAGCAGTACTATTCATTTTATCAACAATAGAAATCACAGATATTTTCACATCTCATTATAGTTTCATTAATTTCTTGAAATATCTTTTATTTTTCATTACTACTTTAAAATTTCAGTAATTAGATCTGCAAGATCTTATTTAATGTCCATAAAGAAAAAGATTAGTTTCACAAATTTAATATTTCATAACCTTACTTTAATATAATTGGTATCTCTTGTAATGCTATATATTTTATTTTATGCATTTGAAAACCGAAAGAAAAAAAAAAAAAGAAGAGAAAAAAATAAATAAAACCAAGATCCAAATGGCGCAAAGCAGGTTAAGAACCCTGGAGCCAGAGGCAGATATGTTAAAACTAATACAGTTTAAGTTTTCTAAGTTCTTCACTTTTACAATGTTCTTCCAAGATTCTCTTCCTAAATTTGTATGTCATTTTATACAGTTTTTCTTAAAGGTCCCAGAATTTGTATAAATTTCACGCTTTGTAACACAAAACTTGGATCCACGTGGTATTTAGTGCAGTACTACACACATAATAGGTTTTCTTTTTCTTTTTAATTTTTTTATTAATGAAAAAAATTACAAGAAACACAAACATTCCCAACACATACACTCAGCAATTCACAATATCATTATAGTTGCATATTCATCATCATGATCATTTCCCAGAACATTTGCAGAAATAAAAAGACAACAAAAAAATAAAACGAAAACAGAAAAAAAATTTTACATACCATACCCCTTATCCCTCCCTTTCATTGATCACTAGCATTTCAAACCAAATTTATTTTAACAACATAATAGGTTTTCAATAATCAACTTTTGGTTGATAGACTGAGAAATTTAAATAATCTTCGAGTGTATCTGGAAATCCTGCAGACAGCTGTTTAACTTCCTCCACTCCCTGAGACACGTGGGGTATTGGACGCTGGGGTAGAGGGAGGAATTGCTGGCTCTACGCAACGGAGCTTGGAGGGTTTCTGTGGAATGAGACAGGTTTGGGCTAATGCGAGGACAGGGAGCAAATGGTTAGGAGCAGAGGGAGAAAGGTTTAGGAATAACGGGAATTAGTTTCCTTTGAGAACTAGCCCCTTTCCTTGCACGGCTCTTTTCGCATATCTTTCCTGTCTACTTCATGGATATTAATTAGGTCAAAACCTAGTGGGAAAAGGTGCTTAACACTGCTCTCGAATTAGGCCAATTTTAGCGATTTCCTTCACATTCTGAGCCGCACCAACGATGTGTGGCAATGAGCCGAGGAGGCAAAGAGGCCTTTTCCGATCTTTACAAAGGATGGCTTTCCAGACAAAATTCTCCAGCAAAACTGATGACCCAAATCAACCTTAAATCGTATTCTAATTAAAGCCAAAAAGATGACCTAGAGAGAAGTCCAAACAGATGGCGATGGGTGAGTTTCGGGCGAACGCCGGCGTCAGCCCCGGCGAAGAGGCGGGAGGACCTTGGTGGAGCGAGGCCGGCGCGGACGGCAGTGGGAGGGGTTCCGGAGGAGGCCACGCGGACCGAGGCCTAAATTTTCCGCCGCACCGCGGCGGGACGTGAGGAAGGAGGAGCCTCCGCAACTCAGGGCCTGGTGCCCTGCAGCCTCGCCGCCACCAGGGGATCCCACCACAGGGCCCTTTGTGTGCCTACCCCCGCCCCGGTGGCGCCTCAGCCAGCAGCGCTGAGTACCCTCATTGGCTTAGTCGACGACTTCACCGATTGGCTCGCGCGCGCGCCCGGAGGGGGTCCGCTTTTGCTCGTCTTCATTGGTCGTCTGAGCTGTCTTTCAGGCCACCGCGAGAGGTGATTGCCCGGCAGCTTCCAGTCCCTGGAAGCAGTTCCGGGAAACCCCGCGTGCTGCCGGGATCGCGTCTCTGTCCATGAGGGGGGGAGGGGGTGGCGCGCGCGCCATTTCTAGTCGTTTTCAAAGCGCCTCGCGCTGATTCTCACGGGCCCGGCTGCCGGCCCCTGCTCTGCCCTGGTGAGTCTCGCGCCGGCCCGTGGGGGGAGGGGC
>PVIY010036611.1:0-25321 GCA_004026745.1 Myrmecophaga tridactyla | reverse complement strand
TAAAACCCAATCTGTCTCTGGTGTGTTGCATTCTGGCAGCTAGCAAACTAGAACAACTAATCAACATTTTATTATGTATCTTCTGGGGACTATTGTTAGTGAGCTTTTATAAAAATGGTAGCATGATTAATCTTGCTAAGACTGGGGATAATGGAATTTCCATGTTGAAAGTGAGTCTGAACATGCCTGTATATATTGGCGAGAAGAGTGATATTGTCTGAGAATTTGAGGGAAGAAACAAATTTGGAGACCAGAGAAATAACACAAGCATAAAATGATAAGATCCTGAAAAACACTAGCAATATTGGGAATGGAGAGACTGGATAGATTTTACACATGGAAGCAAAGATTAGGAAAACATAGAACCTTGAATAAATCTTGAGCCCAAGAACATAAGCAAAATTTTTCTGCAGTCTCATGTTGTGAGAAGAAAAGCGAGCTCAGATATGTCGACTGGAAACTGGGTGCTGTATCAATAAATATTTTCCATTTAACAATTCCCTACATGCTCCCTATTGCTTGAATTCTGGGACCATGCAGGCATTCTGGTAGTCCTCTTGGGGGCAAGGGTAATGAACAGTTCCTACTTATTCACTGTATCAGTTCCACACCAGTTTCTCAGAGAAGCTTTGCTTGTTCAGGACCAGATTCAGTACATTTCAAATCCTGGTTGTTGGGAAGAGCTCTGTTTCACTGTTTGTTTGAACCGATTGCATAGTCTGAAAAGTCTCAGCGAATCAGGTGAAATGCAGGTCTGTTTGCTCTATGGCTTTTCAGGATGCATTGTAGCACCCTGAGCAGCTGGCAGGGGGTGGGAATGGAGAAGCATATATTCTCATATGGTTAATTTATTCTAATGAACTGCATTCTCTAAAATCAGACTTGCTGACACTGGCAGGAAATAAATTTAACTCCCCCACACAAATAAATGCAAAGCAGAATTCTCTGATACATTTCATTTTCTACAAGGTAATCAAGACATAAAATTCTGATTTAGGATCAAGGCAGCAGGGAGCCACTGTCCTTGAAGAAACAACATCTCCTAATGAGAACTGTATTTCAATGGTCTTAATCTCCCAGGATCCGAGAAATGGACACAATGGCGTTGAATGTTACTCTCTTAATTTTGCTGCATTTTCCCTTCTGCCATACATTTCATTCAACCAGAGAATCAAACACCTAACATCTGTGTTATTTATTTCCGACCCAGAAAATAGTATAAGAGCCTTAATTAAAAGCCCAGGAGATACAATCATAACTTGCTAAACCCCAAACAAAACCATTCCAGCCAATTCTAAAGAGTACCTGGGGCAATATATAAGATTCTACAAAGATTCTATGCACTAGAGGAACTTTTCAGAAACCTCAACCTCCAGATGGGTCCCTGGAGCAGATAAGTCCTGAAACCTAGAGGGCCCAGCCACTCCAGAACATCAGCTAGTTCCATCTCTCTACCCCATTTTATTAACAGTCCCTTCCAACATGAAAAAGTTAGAATGGCCATTAGGTTATCAGCATCTTCATAATTATGCCAAATTCTTCAATATACTCTTGATAGCTAAAAATCAAACTAACACCTCTCTTCTCATCAGTTTCCCTAGACTATAAACATCATTTCAGAAGGTAATGAGACCATCCCAAAACTGTTCTTTCCTCTTGTCCCACCTCCAACCTCCAATGCATTATCATCGATAGCTTACCAAATGTCAACCATTGAGGGGACTGTTGGCAGCAAAATGAGTGCTAGTAGAGAGAAGGCTGAGAAGTATGAGTACATATAATTTTAAATGCTTGCTTATTTTAAAAATATGGCACATTTTCAACTTTCTAATGTAACTCGTAAAAAGCCCTGACTGTATGTCTGGACTAAGGAGCACTCCGACCTCCCAGAGCCAACACTCCGAATTGAAAGTCAAGATTGATGACATTCAATAAATCTGATGCTTGCAATCAGCTACAGACACATTTGCATCACTGATATCAGATTAATTAATGGCACATGAAAAATTCTTCCATTCCATGTGGAATAGATAAGCTTCTGCTCTTAAGTCAACTCACCCTTTTTACCTTCATAGTGTCTGACCCTAGGGACTGTAAGTGCTCGGCTGCTTGTAAGTTTGAAATCACCAGTGCTTGCAGTTATGATCTGATAAAGGCAAATGCAAAAAAAGAGGGGATAGGATCTTCATGGGCGGTTGAAGGGGTAGTAGCAGTTTGATAGGTACACAGGGAATTATGAAAGGTAAAATGGGTAAGGGAAGTTAAATGTCATGTTTTGGTACATAAAGCATTGATTGGATGACATAATGAAGTGTGCATCAATGTGTTTAGTGAAGGCTTTATTATTTACTCTTAGATATAAACCAGGAGATAAGAGTCAAGGGAAGAAGGTGCATTACTATTACACTTAGAATGCAAAACCCATCTCAAGAATATGTAAAGTCCCACTGAGCGATTCTCATCTGATGCAGAGGTACCACTCCCAGGGATTACTGAGTTGGTCTCAGGTAAAGTCTAGGCATTGGTACTTTTCAAAGACCCCCTGGTGATTCAAATATGCAACAAGAGTTGAGAAATACTGTTCTCCATGCAAGAACTCTTGATTCCTCCTCCAAATCTCATCATATCATTATATATGCTACTGCATTCCCTCTGCTCACACAATATCCCACCCATTGCTAGTCTACCCATTACTAGGATAGGCAAAGTTCACTTCCACCTTAGGGACTTTGTATTTTCTGGTTTTGTTTGGAACCTTCCGATGTTGATGGTTTCTTCCTTTCACCCTTCCCACCCCCAGGAGATATGTGCATGATTGGCTCCTTCAAATCTCACCTCCTTAAAGAGACCATTTGTGAACTATAGCTAAGAAGATTCCCCATCTCCATTATTTCTCATTGATTCCAAACCTATATTATTTGCTTGAGAGCATTAATCACTATAAGAAGTCTACCTTGAGCCATTCTTTTCCTTATTTACTGGCTGCTAGCCCTCACTACAAACTAGAGAACAGTGAACCTGTCATGATGTTTCCTGATGTATCCTTAGCACCTAACATCATGACTGGCCCATAGGAGTGTTCCTTAAATATTTGTTCAATGAGTAGTGAATGAAAGAATGAAGTACCAATAGTAAAAGGCAATGCATTGGAAAATTTTTCTTAACCATGAATTATAAGTCACTGAATTCCAATACCTGCCTTATACTGCAGAGTACATTTAATCTCCTTTCTAGTCACAGTATTTTTCTTTAGGCCTTTCTTTTTTCCCAAAGATATAAAGGAATCAGACTTTGGATCAAAGAATATGAGGCACATATGCCAATGACAAAAACAAATTTTTATCAGAAAATTCAATCAACTCTTCTTTAATCAGGACATAAATCTTTCAGACACACATCACAGACTGTACAGCATGACTACCTTTTTTCTTTGCTTTTTCCCTCATCCATTTTGCAATTACAACTTATCAATGGATGAGGAACAACACTGAAGTAGCAGAGAAAGCAATATCCTGAAAAAGCAGCTTTAAACATGATGAACTTGGTACTTTTAGTTTACATCAGTCTGCAATTTCAACTCCCATGGGACTCAATGAAATGGAATCAGGCAATGCCAATCAATAATTTGAAAATCCGTTGTAAAGAGTATAGTATAAAATAAACATTAAGAGTTAGAAACTGTCTTACTCCTCTTTCTTCTATCAGCAACAACCTTATTTCTCCCAAGCCTCTAGAATTTTTTTAAATGGTGAGATAATGAGAACTCTTTACATGTAAACCACATTGCATGCATTCCCTATTTTTTGTTCAGCCGGATACATTTAATGAGAAGAGGCTGAGTTTATCCTGATCAATCTACTCAGCAATTTCATACACTTGTTTTAAATAATGGTCATATGGGATTGGCTGTATTTGACAATAAGTATATTCAAAACAATTAAAAACAGTAAAAAGATAGTTTTCAGATAGTATTTTTAAGTACAAATGAGTAAAATTCTGCCATTCATGGAGATTTCAATGAAATATTTCACTAATTCATTTAAACTAATTAAAGATTTAAAGATAGACAAATTCATATTGAAACCTGAACACTTTAGGATATGCAGAGGGAAATTTCCTGTATTTTCTTCTGAGGACACTCATTTTCCAAATAATTGATGTTATAAATGCCATTTAAGCCCCATCCTCACTAACTCTCCCATTCTTTCTCAAAATTAATGGTATGTCTTCTATTTCTCTTCATTGATCCTTCATGCTTTTTATTTCTCTCTCTCTCTGTGGATTTTGCTCTGGGTGAATTCTTCACTTGCTAGCTATGTGTTATAAGCAAGTCATTTAACCTCCATACATCAACTTCCTCATTTGTAAAATGCAGACAATACATCATAGGGTTGTTAGAAGACTGAGTGAACCTTTGTGAAGCACTCAGAAATGAACCTAGCATGCAGTAAGCATATGTAACTGATAAATAGAATTCCTCAAAAATAAATCTCAATTCATTATATCTTTGTCTCCAGACAACTGTTTTCCCCATCTACTGTGGCTTTTAAATTTCCAATGACATTTTCTTCTCACCAATATTTCTAATTAGCTCTTTTGATCTCTTCCTTTTCTTGTTTTATTTCTGCTTCTGTTTCACAAAGTCTTATTCTTTTTAAATGAATATTATCCTTTCATTTACTTGTTTTATAGATTTGTTCAGAAGATTCTTTGAAATTCATTTAATCTGGAATGACTTCCTGTCATGTTTTTATTTTGTTGGTTGTAATTTTTGGTTGACTCCTTTATTTTCCTTGACTCCTTTGTCATGTCCCTCTAACCACAAATCAGCTCCCTACCCCTAAAACGTACATGAACAATCTGGTGAGTACCTTCCATATTTTATTTTAAACACACACATACACACACACATACACACGCACATATACATAGATTTTGGGATACTTTTATAACATGATATGTATTAAGGTAAAAAAATTATATGTATCTAGGAATATTTTGTAAAACGTGGAAGATAATGAGATGCTATGTGAAGCGCACTCTGTAGAAAAAGGTTTGGGAAACACTGGATCAAACAAAATTTAATAGGTTTTTCTACTTCAAGACTTCTTAGTACATTTGTCATAGAAATATGCATAAACTACATATACCCCAAATCACTTGACCATGAATCTTTCTTAAAAGGGAAATTCATATATTATTATTATGAGTGACAGACTTCAGAGAGGACTAGCCTAACTTCTGCAATGAGGATTTTTTAATCTCCAACTGTAAGTTCTGCTTTGGTTCACTTGGGGACCAGTCATTGCAAATCAAGAGATCAATAAGCCACTGACTTAGTTCTACTCCAGTTCTTATTTTGCATATAGACCCTGGGTCTTGCCTCTTAGCCTAGTAACCAACACCCCTGCCTAATATCTAAGGATCAGCAACCAGATTTCTGCCCTCGTTTCCCGCTCTGGTCTTTGACCCAAATTGTTTATCCAAGACTTGGCGTACTGACCCTAAACATAGCCATCTACTTTGTGGATTTCATAATAATTAACATTATCCTTATCACATGAACCAACACACAAGTCTCTAGGTCTTGGCTCACTTCTTATAAATATATAAGCTCAGAAGGAAGAATAAAATAAAGAAAAAAAATGTCCTTTTATTTTTATAATATATTTTCATAAAATATATTTTTATGAAAGGAAAGATCATAGAGAAAGTGAGTTTTGCCCTGGATATTTGTTGAAGCAGGGGCATAGCATGAGCTGAAATGCTATTCCTTTTTCACCATCATTAATCTTCCTCAAACACTTATTGCTAAATAAGATAATATATAAATCCAACATTATGATGACACAATGTGGTAATGGATGCTAGTTCACTTTCCTCTTCCTTTCTTTATGCAAGAATTTTTTCACTTACACTATGCTGAATATCTAACAACCATAGTGCAACAGTATATGTGATCAATTCATGTCTCTTAAAACATAATTACATTAGGCAGTGACCTCATATACCCCCAAACAGTATGAAAATTAGAAAGGTGAAGTGTTCCAACTCCTATTGATCCTATTTTATATGCTAGGCACTGCCCTATGTCCCTTCATGCATATGTCATTTAATAGTCACAACAATCCAATGAAGTTACCCAAGGTCACATAGCTAGTATATGAAAGTGACTAGACTCCAACTCTGGTAGTAAATAAAAGAGCCCTTATTCTATGTTCCATGTTATACTTACTTCATGTCAACTCTAGCTTAGTAGGGAATATATATTTAATAGAATTGAAGAAGTATATTGTCACTAAAATAAATGGAAAACTAAAATTAAGAGGACAGTCATATAAGTCTTGTCAGGCAGACTATACCTCTTCTCCTTTCCTGCCGCCAGTCTCTCCATGAGTGACCGCATCTGAAATTTATTAAATTTATTTTTTCAGGAAAATATCGATTCTAACTACATTTTTCATGCAGTGTGTTATAAGAGCAATGATTCTGGAGAATTCCCTTTTATAGCAAAGGAAACATGGAAATGCTGGAAAATTATCTGGTGGAATACAAACACTTTAAAAATACTGCAGAATATGAAGTCACTGTACACTCAAGAAAGAAACTGCCCCCAAAAAAGGGAAGGAGAATGAAGGAAAAATGCAGTAAAATCCAAGAACTAAAGGTGATCAAATACAAATTGTGTCCCTCTGCCAAGAGTAGAATATTTCTGACCTATGAATATGAAACATGTTAATAACAGGGAACCAAGAATACTAAAAAAAGTAAATAATAATGAACTACTAGTTAGTAGGTAATTGTTCTAGTTTTAAAGCAGCTGGAATGCAATATACCTGAAATAGAAAGGCTTTTAAAAAGAGGAATTTTTTTAAATTGCAAGTTTGCAGTTCCAAGGCTGTGAAAATGTCCAAATTAAGGCAAGGCTATGAAAATGTCCAATCTAAGGCATCCAGGGAGAGATACTTTGGCTCAAGAAGGCCAATGATGTTCAGGGTTTCTCACACAACTGGAAAGGCACATGGTGAACATGGTGACATCTGCTAGCTTTCTCTCCAGGTTTCTTGTTTCATGAAGCTTCCCCAGGGGTGTTTTCCTTCTTCATCTCCGAAGGTCTCTGGCTGTGCGCGCTCTACAGCTTTTTTAAAAAATGGTTCCCTCTTAAAGGGCTCCAGTAAGCAACCCCACCTTGATTCAGTGGAGACATTTTGGGGGGTATACAATAGATTCAAACCAGCACAGTAATTTACTGGCAAAAATGATCAGAACAAATTTTGCCACACATGGTGAGAGAATAACTCCTACCATAACCAACAGATGCTGCATTAAATTTTTGTCATTGTTGTTACAGGATTGGGGATGAAGCAAGACAGGAAATTGGAACATTGAAGTCTTATGTTCTATATATGGTAGAAAGTCATGTACTACCAAGATTTTTTTCCTTTTACATGGTTATATCCACAGAAAAACCTAATTGAGTCATGTTTAAAATAATCAATAAATCTGAGAAAGATGCATTTATCAATTATTCTCAATCAATGCAAAACGCTTATGTGTTAAGAGCAGAGCAAGCAAACAATTAAAATTTCCTTCTCTGCTGAATGCCACAATCAACTCTTATTTTTCAAAACAATTCTTAATCATTTCCCAGCCTCCCACAAATTCCTTTAATTTTATTATTCATTAATACAAATATAGTATGTTAAAATCATAGAATTATAAAACTAGCAGTTATCTAAGAAACCACCTATAGTTTAGATTCTAGATTAATATTCCATGAGGAAACTGTGACCAATTCAGCCTGTAATGCTCCAAAGTTCAAGAAGTTAGTTACTGACTAGATGGGCTTCTTCTATTGCATTAAAAATGAACTTCCCATTCAACTGGTACATTCTGATCTCTCTGTCTCTGTCTCTGTCTATTTCACAACATAGGAAATTAAGAAAAATAGCTAGACAATGAAATGAAGTACAAACCATTTTTCCAATGCTATTTTTTTGTTTTGTATGTATGCAAATCTATCCCAGCCCCAGTTCTATTGGATTTGAACTATATTCACATTAAAATAAAACATACACAAGATATAGTTGACATAATGGTTATTTACAAGAAATGAGATCCTTATTTAACTTTACATTTAAACCTGAACATAGTTTAGTTTTCTTTTAAAATGTATGCATGTAAACATGGCTTAAACCTGAGGCAGAAAAAAAAATAGTAATCTGGATATGTGTTCTATCAAATGGGTCCTACCTTGCTGGCCGGTTAAGATTTAACACAGAGAATTTGGAGAGGCTTGTTGGTTTATGCTTACAATTTGGAAATCTGTAAGCCCTGGGCCCCACATGTTTACTGCTTTCTACTTATCATAGCAATAAAACGAATCCGTTAGAAGCATCTGACCATGGATTTGACCTATATTGACTAGATATACATGTTTTTATCTTTTGTTTAATTTAGCAGCCAATACATTCTAAAATTATTTTGTAAAAAAACCAATTTCATTCCTTTGACTTTAATCATATAATGTTTTAGAAAATTTTCACATTCCTGTTCTCTGTTAACTTTCCAAATATCAGTTCTACCATTCCTGTAAATCAGGAAAGCAGAAAGACTTCATACTACTTACAAGTCTCTACTTATGTTTTGAAGAGAACTAAAAAGACATATATTTGTGTGCATTTGTTGACCACTAAGTCATAAAAAATGAATAATACTTTGCCATTTGGGGTTTGGCAATGTATAAATTTAAAACATGAAAACATGTTCAGCTGCTAATCCCTTCTTTCTCCTCCTTTCCAGTGCCCAATACATAAGTAAGCAAACAAACAAATGGAAAATGCCTTGTTCAGAGAATAGGAGGGTGACCTCATTTCTGTGGTTACCCTCAGATTCAGCTATGTCATTGTTTCCTAAAAGGTAATGGGCTGGATTTCTGGGTTTTTCAGTTGCCCAAGTTTTGTAATTTTTTTTTTTTTTGGCCTCATTTTGAGCTCAGCAAGGAAAACACTGATTTCTCTAAGCTTTTAAATTTTTTATTTTTTGTACCCAGAATAGCATAAATCAAAGGATAGCCATATGAACAGTGATGTTATTACAGTAATGAAATTAATCAAGAGAGTTTAAGGTTTTTTGCCCAGTAAATGTTAACAATTAAACAGTTTTCTACTTATGAATACAATATCACTTTTTCATTATATAAATTCACCAACCTGAACAGCGAGGTATTTGATATCAATAGGCATCCCAAAGCAGTTGGACCAAATATTCATGACACTAGGACAGTAGTTAAAGTTTACAAGATACAATACCAGTTTTCTTACTCCTTCCTGTAAAATATGAAAATACGACAATCTGTTTCTTGTTCCTGCTAAGCAATCTTTTTCTTTATTCCTGGCTGGCTCCTCGGTGTATGTCCAATCTAACTTATTTTAGACCTTTTCTATTCTCCTCTAAATTTTAATATTTCCTTGTCCTTCTCAATAGGTGCGTCCAGTCCCTGCATACCTGGAAAAGCTGAGTTCATTAGCCTTGGCTTTAATCTTAGTCCTAACTCAAAGTCCTTGAGTCTTTCAGGTCTGAGAAAAACTCAACCATCCTTTGGTTTTATGTCTCAAGTGAAACACTCTTCTCTGAGCTCAGATTCTATCATGTCCCAACACCAGAGTCACCCTTTGTACCATTCTAACCCATATGACTTTGATCTCAAGTTCTTCCTTTTAATTGGATCTCTCATCTTGCCTTCAAACCCACACTCCCCCTGATGCTTTCGTCATCCGCATTCTCGTGGTCCTTGTTGTATGGGGACACTCTAGAGGACATCGTTCCTCTGGAAGCTAGTTGATGATGACTTCCTCTTTTATTAATAACTTGTCATCTTTGCTTGTCCAATATTCTTCTAAGAACTTCATAATGATCCTCTTTGTCATTTTACATAGACTCTTCCCTAGATAACAAATTTATTTTCTGATCCCCAAATCCATCTCACCAAAATCTGAATGTCTAGCTCATATTAGTCACTGGAACTCTAGTTCTTATCCTAGTCAATGCCTTGAACATTTCAATTTGACATCATTTCCAAGTCAACATACATGCGATGGTTCTATCATGTGAACCATTTGATTTTGCAATTGTAGTAGTCACCAGGCAATTTCTTCATTGTTAATGTTAGCGCTACAATTTCCATATGTTATAGATAGGTGAGCCTTGGGTTCTTAATGATGACACTGTTGTGAACTTCCAGGCTTACTGTGAATATAGTTATCTAAAAGAGATGACAATTTTCTATGTTCTTAAATTTGGTTATTTTAAAATCAATAAAATGTTTTGGGATTTAATGAGATTTCAGATCCCAGTAACCTGATAATTTAATGATTCCATGTTGTGCAGCAATATGTACCAAGGGAAGAACTTACATGATGATAAATGGGAGGAAAAAAGGCAGATTGCTCCAAAATTCTTAACTCAAAATGTTAGAGATAGATTCTGGTAAGTTAAATAAATGTCAGTCTTATTACTCTTTAAAAGCTTTTAATCTCTAAAGTAAACAAACAATTTGAGGATAAATAGTTGACATCAAAGTTTATTCCTGAAATTTAAAAAAATTCCATTGATAATTTCTAAAAGATCTAACCATTAGCTCTATTTTCCTATCAATTCATTACATACATTTAATGTAAACTACATACTCATAGTACAGTGATGTATAATTCACATTTTGACTCCAAAGTTGATCATCTTTTAGTGATTCTTTAAATACGGGGGGAACTCCCTGAATGATTTTCTGCCATCATTTCATTAAAAAAAAGGCATAATAAAAGGAGCGCATGTGGGGCGGGCCACGGCGGCTCAGTGGCAGAATTGTCGCCTGCCGTGCCGGTGACCCAGGCTCGATTCCCGGTGCCTGCTCGTGTGGAAGAAAAGAGGAGTGCACTTGATTCTACAACTCATGGATCTCCACGTCAGAGGACACAGACAAGGAAATCTTCATCATGCAAGGAACAGTGTTCTACTTGTGGCACTTGTCTACCTACCCTCTTCTAAAGCCCCCTAAATCTCAGTGAGCATTTAAAAACATGTTGTTCCAAATCAGCTCACAAATATTGTTATGATGTGTTAATTTCTTCATTGCTATACTTTTCAAAAGTCCTAAATTAATTATGTTAACAAGGGACACAGAATTTTTAAAAAATTCTTTTATAAAGAAAGACAAATAAACACTGAAATATTAACTTAACTTTTATCAGTTACTGCTTAATCAAATCCTTGTCTTCTCAGTGGGTTTGAATGTGGGGTGCTTTTTAAAATTTTAATCTAATCTTTAACTCCAATCATTGTGTCTGGAATAACATATAAGTGGAATATAGGATTTAAACAGTCATATAAAGTTTTCATTTCAGCGACAAAAGTTGCTGACGAAACTTATCTCATCATCCATTTTTATCAATTCTCCCTCTTTTTTTTTTTTCCTCCCACAATAAAGTCTTCATTCTTTGCAATTCTATGCATTTAATAAACACTACCTCACAATTAAGGACTAAAAAATGTGGCCTTACTTTGGTAGGAATTGTTTCATAATTTAGTTACATGTTTTGCAACTGAACTAATGCCTAATTGAGTATGGAATTAATCTTATCTTTTAGTGTCCTCACCAGAATAAGTACATTATTCAGATCATTTAGACACATTTAAAGCATTAACAACAACAGGTAACTCTACCATTCATGATCAAATACCCATTTGTGCAGATGTCCCATGCTTTTGAAAACTTGAATAGTACAGGCCAAAATTTTTTCATCCCAAATCAGCAGAAATTTAGATCATATAAAATCAAGTTTAATTTGGCAACAACTGAGTATTTTATTTGCAATGTTGAACTCATGAAGCCAAAAGGAAAGAAATGAATATTTGGGGCTGTGAAGAACTAGATACTTGTCTCCTTTATGCTTTGAATAGAAACATCTTTCTTTTCATGTCTGTGTGGGTTTAAGACCTTGGCGTGGGTCCATCAACTATCCATCGCCTGCACCTGTCCAGACTCTTGGGTATGCTCAGCTGCATGAGATTCATTCAGGTCAGTCTGGAAGGGAGGTGGGAACACATCTGCTGAATGTAAGCAAAGCGAAAATGAACCAGATGGCAGAAGTAATGAGGGTGAAGAGCAGAAAGGAAAATTCCCCAAAGATCTACTGGTGGCATTACTACATCTGCTGGAGGGAGAGAGGACTGAAAAGGGAGCCAGCATGGTTCCTGGACATCTGAATGCACCGACTCAGTCAGGAGCTGCTCTGCAGGATGAGGTGGTAAGGAAAGGGGAAAAGGAATGGAACCTGAAGGATGATATGGACCTGAATTTCCTGATTCCTTTTGTGAGGATATTTCCCCACTTTTGGAAACCACTGAATATTGTTAGCAATTAACGTGATTCTGGGCCCAATCAGCATAAAGCCTGTAAACAGTAATTTTCTTTAAAAACACTTGACTAAACCACCACCACCATCTTGCCTTTACCAAATTCTTCTACCGTGTGCCACAAGAGGAAAAGGATATTTAGTTTACATAAGAAAGCATTCAGAGACTCCAAAGATATTAAATGTACTGGCTTTGTATCATTTACTTGGTATATGTAAGGAAATAGATATCTTTTTGGTCAATTTATATATAAAAATTAGGTCACTGAAGTAAAAGTCATCACATATGCTTTTTGATACTAAACCATTTAGAATATGTGTTCATTGGGCTTCAGTTAATGCAAAAATAAGACGGATCATTTTTGTTTATCATAAGGTAATTGGTAATATTTATGCCTAGTGTCTATTTGCAGAGGGTGCTAGAATATTTTAGGCATGTACTTTTTATGTGCATAAAGATGGCCTGTATAGACTTAGAGTGATGTACCTAATTTTATTCAATGGGAATGAATATGCAATTCTATTTTACTTTGAAAAATACACTTATGAAGGAAATTTGGATCAGCATTTATTACTCCAGAAGCTGCAAAGACTGCAAGTAGACAACTGAATGAAGGGGCAGAGGCTGGGAAAGATTATAGGGCACTATCTGCTATGGAAATGGGGTTTCACAAGAAGAGTGATTATTATATTGATGATGATGTATAATCATTTCAGAAGCACAAATAATGAATACCAATAATAACAAGGCATATGTACGTATTATATGTGTTTGTATATTTATATGTATATATATGTATGCATATACATATATAAACAAACGTTCACATATACATACCAGTTGGCCCGTGGGGCTTTTGAGATGAATTCATATTAGCTCTGACACTATTTATGTAAAGGCTTTCCCTACCTCAAAAAAAAAAATCAGCAATGAAGTATTATTCTCTTGTGACAACCTCTAATGCTATCCCCCACAGCAGAAAATAAATTTCAGAAGTGCCTAGTACACTTTATAATTTATCTTAGGGCTTCTGTACAGTAAATATTAAATCTTTGGCATAACCTGAAGTTTGATGGAAAGTGCAACTTGACAACTATTTTTTTAATGCTGAAACTTTTCTATTAGAAAAGAATTCTAATTCTAAATTAGAATTTTCTAATTCCGTGAAGAAAGAAGAGATTAACACAATTTGAGGAATTCCTCCAATATTTATTAGGCTTGATCTATGTATACAACAGTTGTTTTCATGTCCTTAGAGAGTTTTCTCTAAAGACAAGACTATCTTTTCCACCAAACTAAAATCTCCTGCAACTAAATGATGTAACTGAAAGCAGAAATCATGATGTCAGTGATCCATGTTAAATGCACAAGATCCACATTAACAAAAGAAACTGACGTTTATTAAGTTCTGACATATTAGCCACTAGTCCAAGGGTTTTATGATATAATTTAAACCACAGAACAACCTAACAGTGAAGATATCATAAAGCCCCGTGTTGTGCAGAGGAATAGTAGACCCAGAGATGTTAAATAACTTTTCTGAGGTCACAGAGCTAGTGTCAGAGCTGGATTTGAATCCAGGTGGCCTGCATTCTAGTCAGGATAACCTTGATTCTTAGAAAATATCACTGCAGTGATTGTTTTTTTCTCCACTCTGAATATGAGTTGTATTTTCTACCATAAATATAACATAGAGCACCACAATTTTCAAATATATTACTTCAGTTGATTAGTTGTTATAATTATCACAGCCACACAATAAATAGTACATACCATAAAATGACAGGTTTCATAAACTAACTGAAGACACATAAAAAGACTTAGACTCATGAAACACAAAATAAAAGTTGACAGTAATGTATTATGAAAAATAATGTAACTGAAAGTTAGTTCAAGAGTGAAGAGCAGAAATATGTAAACAGGAGAGGACTGTCTTTACTTACGGAAGCACTTTGGAGAAATAAATAGCCCATAGTCTTGGCCAAGACAGTCTAGGACTGAGATGACTGAGACAAAGGCAAATCAAGCATTCTATAAAAGCAAGTCAGAAGAGCTTTTAATGTTCAAAGTTAGTCCTTGAAAGAGAGATGCGGAGCCAGATACGGGGGGCTAGAAAAGAAAAAGAAGAAAATGGAGAGAAGACCTAGGTTCTGCTTGGAAAAGACTACTGAGAAACCCCTGAAGGGGGGGTGGGGGGAGTCTGACGAACTTTTACAAAAACGAAGTCTAATTTTAAATTTTAATTTATCTGCTGTAGTAATTAACCCCTACTCCAGCCTGTATTATTACTTTAAATCAGTGCCTTCTCCAAGTGTGATCCCCTCACCAGCAGCCTCAGCATCATTTGTTAGAAACACATACTCTCAGGAACCACCTCAGAGCTCCTGGATTAAAAAACCTGGGAGTAGGGTCCAGCAAGATGGATTTAACAATAATGTGTGTAAAGTTTGAGAATCTCTGGCCTAAGCCTTAGCAGTAAAGTCTTCTGTTTCCTCTCCATAGTGCAGGCAGTACATCAGAAAAGAAAAAAACTGGTTCAGTGTTGAGCAGGGATGCCCTGAGCAAGAAGTGAGATGCAAATTGAAGATTTAAAAAACATCACCCAGGATAAGGAAAAGAGAGCCAACAGTAAAGAGATGCAATTCAGTGGCAAAATTTTCCATTCGCAAGGATCTTGAAAGGTATGGTGAGAGACTCATATTTACCAGATTCTATGAGAATGATATTTCAAACAAGTTTATAAATCTTAAATGATGGTGTGAATAATGATGGAGGATGGTATGATGCTGTGGAGTAATACATAATATATGACAGTCACCCAGGGAATTTTCCATTTGGAAAACTCTCTGGAGTTATTCATAAGTAAAAAAGAAAAATATCAATTTCCTTTTAGAAATTTTTTTTTAAAAAAAGTACCCACTGGTACTTTTTGACCAAGGAGAATATTTATGTTAGGTATCACTTTGAGAGCAGAAACAATTCACAAGTAGGTAGGTGGCTTAGTGTGCTTAGTTTAAATTCGAGGCCACTTAATATTTATAGGATTATCAGTCTTTGATTTTTTAATGTATTGGCAAAAGGCATTTTGAAATAGCCCCAAAGAGTTCTTCCAACTTTGCAGAGTGTATGGATCTCACTCATGAGGCCAGAGGACCTACTGGGAAGTTCTCCAGTGGTGACCATTTCTAGATTGGGGACAGAAAAACGCTGAGAAGCTAGAGCTGTTCTGCAGTGAGTTGTTGGGTTAGAAGTCATCATATTGGGGTAGAGCTATTCATAGTTCCTGACAGAAGTAGGACAGGGAAGCAGGAAATCAAAATCAGTACTGAGCTATGTGGAAGATAAGATGTTAAAAAGACTGGACATGTAATGTACTGCTCAGAATCCATACTTGCTCTGGAGAGTAAAATGATGAGAAACACAACTTAAACTGACCTCTGACCCACTCTCAATCCACAATCTTCAGGAAGAACCATGTTTGTTCCTTTAACTACAATCCACCCACCCCTGCCTCCATCCTTCCAAGGCTGGTTGATATCTCAGGTCTAGCAAACTGATCATCTTATTTTCCAATGATAGTTATTCACCCAGGGAAACAAATGCAACCCAGTGGAACCTTTGAGAGTCAGGCCCAAGATTTTTACCCAAACTGTTAGTGGGAATAACATTTAATTTCTGCTGACTTGAAGCTTGGTGTATGATTCCTGGAGCTGTGGGTAGTAAAGCTGGCATCATAAGAAGCCAGTCTATCTGAGAACAGAGCTTAGAGGCAGGGTAGCAGAACTTATAGTTTGATAAAATGGGTCCTGTTTGATATGAAGTCCTCGAGTACAGCCACACCTGAAGTTTATATGTGCATACGTGTGTGTGTATGTACCCTTAATGTGTAAGTCAGTTCAACTCGTATTCTCCAATATGTAAGACTAAAATAATCCAAATTGATATAAGGAAATATGTCTTAAAGAGGAAAAGGGAAGCAAAGCCAGTGATACATGTTGATTATTGAAAACATATATTAGTAATGAATTTAATACATAAATTATGTCTGGCCCCAAGAAATATGAGAAGAAGGCTGTTTTACTCATGTGAATATAAAGCTATAGAGTTTGGAGAGCAGAATTCTATGTAATTTGTGTAGGGATTTGTGAACAAACGGCCCATGCTAACATGACCATTACTGGGCTAAATGGCAACCCTCACTGTCCCAGCTCTGTAACATCCATATCTAAAAATCAATAAATGCCCCTAAGTTTCTGCAAGCCTGATCATTATTTGGCATTTTATACTTTACTGCCAAGACTTGAAGAGCCACAGCTGTTGAGAAGGGGATCCTAGTGTTAGTGACTACCATGAAGCTGTCAGTTTCTCCCCCCACCACACACCCCACATACCTTGGCTTTCATTTTACCTTTGCATGCTTATGGCTTCCTATTCTCATAGTGACTCCTTAGCATACTCAGCTCAAATATGGGGGCCTGCCTAAAGGGCTAGAAAGTTAATGAGCCCAGGAAGCAATTCTCAGCCAACGATGGAAGGGAACAAGTGGATGGATGGATACCCTAGCTTCTTAACCTTGAGGAACTTTCTATTCCATCTCCCTGAGGTTCCCAACAGGAAGATTTAACCCCACTTGTCAACAACACGATAAGCAGCTCATTAACTCATCTTGTCTTGGCTGCCTTCCCTTCCATGTCTCACTTGTCCATTCCCCTACCAGTGCTCCTGGGTTCACATTCCAAATGAATTTCTTGCACTCAAATCCTTGCCTCAAGATACAAGTCTGAAAAAAAAATAAAAAAATAAAAATAATTTAAAAGATACAAGTCTGTTACTGTGGGGGTCACAGAAAGAAGCAGAGATATATGGAAAAGAACAGAAGGCATAACAAGATAAAAATAGCTAAGTTTATGATGAGGAAAGACTGAAAAAAGTATCATTGAAGTTGGGAAGCTCAGAAGCTAGTTCCCAAACAGCCAAGCAATATTTTTTAAATGAAAATATTGCTTAAAGGAACTGCAATAAACAGGAACTCAAATACAAAAGCAAATTTTAATAAACAAATTATTTTTTTCAAACCTGAGAGTGACTATGCTTGCTTTACGCCCCTACTCACCAAGCCTTATTAGAATATTTTATATTCTTATAAAGTTCTGTACATAATCAGCAGATGTTCAACTAGGAAAATTGACAAAGGCAGCATGTACTATGCAGAAAACATCTAACAGTATTTTCTGTAGTAGAAAGGTACCTTTTTTCCAGTGGCCTATAACAGAAGTGTTAAAATAAACTTAGGCAAATTCACTATCAGAAATCTGAAAGAAGCTGTCAGGAAACAGCCTGAAGTTTTATAGCTTTTTAACCATACTTATTTCCAGTAACTAGTTCTGCTGGTAATTATCTGCTGTAGGACCAAAAAGAGGAGGCCTTGCTAAATTCCCAGTTTTGGGGAAGTTGAAAAGCAAATCCCAGAGGAGAAAAAAGCCCACAGATAACCATGCCTGAAATAAGCAGAGATTTGAATACCTGTTCTCAGGAAAAGTAGGTTAAATACTAGATGGAAAAAATTCCCCATGGGATAATAATAGAGCGAGAAACAGGTGAAGAAAATTTATCAGAAAGGAACCCTTTGCTAAATAGGCAATAATCTCTATTGCACAACAGAACATTAATCAGTAAAGCATTCCTCACGTCCCAACACTTCATTCATATTTTATTTTAATTTCAAGATAAGAACAAATACACATCTTCTGCATCCGAAAAAAAACATAAACATAAGAATAAAATCTAATTTTAACAACCAATGACCATTGTACTTTCCATTTATTTTGTAATCTTATTACATTCATTTTCTTACTCCTTTCTCTCTCCCTTGGCTGACACATTGATTTAAAATTCAATGAAAATCTCATTAACAATGTTTTTGGAGGCAGTCCAGAGAGCAAGAAGGAGAGAATGACCTGTGGATAGTCTCGAATGCACAGATATGATGCTTCTTCAGAGTTGCTCTTTCTGAACACAGCTGCCCCCAATGATCTGTAGTTTATCTGCATCTTTATTGCTGTTACTCAGACAGCACATCTGTCCCCTAGAAGAGAAGAAAACATCTTGCACTACCAGGAGGTCGATGTGACCAATTCCTTCAGTGATAAGCAATCAAGTCCCAAGACTTGCTAGAGTGATTAGCCCCCACCCCAGGATGATCCCAGGCAAGGTTCCAAGTTGAAATCCTTACAGTGACGATATTGAAAACACAGTGTCTCTCTACCAGGCTGGTTGGCTCAGCCTCCTTCCATAGCATGCAATGTGTGTACACATGATAAAAAAGATGAAAGAACTCCGGTCTAAGTTGGAAATAAAAACACAGAGGGATATATTTCACCTCATTTATATATTCTCAGTTGGAAAGCAAAAGGTAACTGTTTCTCTTTTTCACTTTCATAAATTGTATTGTAGCACTGCTATTAACTCAATGCAGCACAGACACACGTGCAAACACACACACACACACAGATACAATGTGGAAGATGTTAATCCAAAGCTAAATCTTTTAGGGGAAAGAAAAGATTGTATTGAAGTTTATAAAATGATTTTTTTAGAAGTTTGCTACAAAGAAGAAGCTAAGCCTACTTCCAATTATGCCTAATAGTCACCCCCAGAAACCCTCTTTTGTTGCTCAGATGTGGCCTCTCTCTAAGCCAACTCAGCAGGTGAACTCACTGCCCTCCCTCCATGAGACATTACTCCCAGGAGTAGAAATCTCCCTGGCAATGTAGGATATGACTCCAGGGGATGAGCCGGGACCCAGCATCATGTGGTTGAGAAAACTTTCCTGACCAAAAGAGGGAAGAGAGAAATGAGACAAAATAAAGTTTCAGTGGCTGAGCGATTTCAAACAGAGTTGAGAAGTTATTCTGGAGGTAACTCTTATGCATTATATAGATATTCCTTTTCAGCTTATGGAACATTGCAGTGGCTAGAGGGAAGTCCCTGAAACTGTTGAACTGTATTCCAATAGCATTGATTCTTAAAGACAATTGTATAGCTTTATAGCTTTTACAATGTGACCATGTGATTGCGAAAATCTTGTGTCTGATGCTCCCTTTATCCAGGGTATGAACAGACGAGTAAAAATTAAGGCTAAAACAGAAAAAAATAATAGGGTGAGATAAGGGGGTAAAATAATTGGGTAAATTGCAATACTAGTGGTCAATGGTGGAGAGGGGTAAGGGGTAAAGGATGAATTTTTTTTCCTTTTAATTTCTTTTTCTGGAGTGATGCAAATGTCCTAAAAATGATCATGATGATGAATACACAACTATGTGATGGCACTGTGAGACGTTGATTGTATACTTTGGATGGGCTGAATGGTGTATGAAGATATCCCAACACAAACTTTCAAAAAAAAGTTTGCTACAAAGTAATTATGGGACAATCAAAAGCTATTATAAATTACTTTCCCCCCTTCTCTTTTAAAGGACATGAAGTAAGGGAAGTCATAGGTGGCCCTCACTATTGAATAGCCACTCCTTACTATTGAATTTGTACTATTAAAAACTGGGCAATTCACATTCATGGAGTGTGCTGTATCTATTCAGAAGAGATCAGAATTTTTTTCCCCATTTTAGAAATGTAGTAAATGAGTCACAAAAGATAGTGTTACTACTGAAAGAACAGGGAGAACTCAAAAGGGTAATTCAAAAGAGGCAGCATGGTATCTGTGCTGGTTTGAAAGATTTTGTACCCAAGAAACGCTATGTTTTAAACCTAATTCATCACGTGGAGGCAGCCATTTCTTTTAATCCCTATTCAGTACTATAGGTTAGAAACAATTATATCATCTCCATGGAAATGTGACTCACCCAGTGTGGGTATTAACCTTTGATTAGAGGGAGATGTGACTCCACTTATTGGAGGTGGCTCTTGATTAGTTTACTGGAATCCTTTAAAAGAGGAAGCATTTTGGAGAACGCTTCAGAATGACGACAGAGCCATGAAAACCACGAGAGCCCATGCAGCCAGAAACTTTTGGAGATGAAGAAGGAGAATGCCCCCGGGGGAGCTGTATGAAACAAGAGCCTGGAGAGAAAGCTAGCAGACATCAGCATGTTTGCCATGTGCCCTTCCACTTGAGTGAGAAACCCTGAACGTTGGCCTTCTTGAATCAAGCTATCTTTCCCTGATGCCTTAGATTGGATATTTCACAGCCTTATTAACTATAAACTTGCAACTTAATAAATTCCTCTTTTTAAAAGCTGTTCTGTTTCTGGTATACTGCCTTCAGGCAGCTAACAAACTAGAACAGTGTCATAAAAGGCATGCTGTCCTGACTTATTTGTCCTACGAGAAATGTCACAAACTAGTTGGCTTGAACAACAGGAATTTATTGGCTCACACTTTGGAAAGTTAGAAATCCAACATCAAAGTATCACCTGGCAATGCCCTGTCCTGAAGTCTGTAGTGTCCTGGCTCTGGCTTGCTACCAATGTTTGGGATTCCTTGTCTCACAGGTGCATCTCTCCCTCTATCACACGGTGCACTTTCCTTCTCTTTTTCTGGCTTCTACTTCCCTGACCAGTATTCTTTGCTTATAAGGACTCCATTTATATTAAATAAGAATCACCTTCACTCAGTCTGGCCTCACCATAACCAATAACATAATCAAAATTTTACATTAATGGGTTCACACTAGCAGGGCCAGAAGTTGGGACTTGAAAATGACTTTTGTGGGGGCATGATTTAATCCCTGACATATGAATTTGCAATGAGGGAGATTTAAGTTCAAAAGATTTTGAAAAATGTATCTCACAACCTTGGTGCAAGGCACTATAAATCTGAACGTTTGGGGAAGTTTTAATGCAAATGTTGGGATGAGAAATCGATGTATCACTCTCAGAATAACTAAATTATCTTGTCAAAACCAGACATATCAGGATTCTTTCTGGAGATAGTGAAAACATACACACACACACACACACACACACACACATATATATATGTTATAACATATATAAGACATTTATATCTTGCACAACTCAGCTTTTATGATATTTAGTTCATTAAATCTCTATACGCAACAGGAATTCGAACCTTAGTTATACAATTAATACTACTATTCCTCATAGAAGTGCTATCACAGAATACTGATTTTCCATTTAGCACTCAGATTTTATCAGAAACAATGAAAGGAATAGCCATGTGATTTGGGGAATATCAGCTTTATGAAGTTATATATGAAGTCAGTTCAGGTCTGCTTTCATCGAGGTTTATGTGAAAATATTTTCACAAAATTTAACGTAACTTAGATGTTTTCTTTTAATGTATCATGTTCCCTTTTTACATATAGCCAAGATTCTCAGTGAGGTTCCTGATCACTGAAACTCTCAGCTTTCTGTCTTTCCTTTGTATGTTTTTCTGTCCTTTCCCCACCACAAATCAGCTCTTTTCCATCTCCTTCTTTTATTAATGGTGTTCTTTGTTCTTAATAATTTAATATAACGTAATTTGTGCACGGTAAGAACAAAGATGAAGTAGTTTTTTTGCCCCCATTGAAGTCATTAGCTATTTCCCAGTTGTCACATTTCTTGTTCTTTCTGCCATATTTCTCCTTCTTTCTACTCTGTAGTTTTACTTCTAACTCTCAACTTGCTGATACTAGTCTCCCCCAGCGACTATTTTTCTACACTTATTTTAATATCATTATATCCAAGTATCCTCTCCAAGTCTCTGCTTCTGACCTCAGCCTTCTTTACTTCTTACTCCACAGGCTCTAAGAATATCACAGCAATCTATGGCATATGCACCAATTTTTGCATTCTATAAATGAGAAATCTGATGCAAAGAGTAGTTAATAAACGTCCCAAGGTCATATATTTAATAAGAATTAAAGGTTACATTTAAAGAGTACTCAATGACAAAAGTGCGTGGTCTTCTTCTCAAACAACACTGTGTCTGTGTCATTCGAGGTCAGGCCATGATAACAAAATCCAGAAAAACCTCAGTGACTCGGACAACCCAAGTTGATGAATGTTTTTGTAACATGCCTCTGCCTTTGGTAAAGATCTGCACTTTATGCTGCTTCATTGTGGGACCACAACTGACAGAGGCTCCATCACCTGTAACACTTCTGGTTTTCAGCGAGATGGGAAGTTGAGGGCCAGCAATTAAAAACTTGAATGGAAATGTGAAACATGCATCACTCTGGCCTTTTTATTGTTCAAGGCAACTCACGTGGCCATAATTCCAGGGGGTGGAAGTCAAGGAAAGTCAGGTAATTGAGAACAGAATTAATGCCTATCAAAATTTCCCTATGAGGTAAATCACTTATGTCATTTATAATTGTAGTTAAAGTTTTTTTATATATTTTAGCTGCCAGCTCCATTACCCATGTCTTAGGCTCCCTGGTCTGCTGTAACATAGTATCACAAAAATGGTGGCTTAAAATAATAGAATATTATGGTCTCACAGGTTTGGATGCTAGAAGTCTGAACTCAAGGTACCAGCAGAGCCATGTTCCCTCTGAAACTTGTAGGGAGAATCCTTCCTTACCTCTGCTTAGCTTCTTGAATTTTTCTGGCAATTCTTGGTGTTCCCTAACTCTGTGCTGCAATACTTCAATCTCTGCCTCAGTCATTACATGGCATTCTCCCCCGTGTCTGTGTCTCTTCTCTCTTTCTTGTAAGGAGACCAGTTTTACTGATTAAGGGGACTCCCCCAACTCCTGGATGATGTCATCTTCATTTAACTGATTCCACCTACATCAACCCTATTTCCAAATAATATCACATTCTGTGGTACTAAGGGTTAAGACTTTACCACATCTTTTGGGGGATGGTGAGGGAGGGGCAAACAATTCAACTCTTGACATCCCTCTTCTTAATGGCACCACAATGATTGGATGGGAAGGAGTTCCTCTGCCCTTGCTCTTACAGGACGGATGGTAAGGGGACAGATTCTTCCTGCTGCCCTGGCACAGCAAGCAGCCAGGCACAGGACCTAAGCTGAGCTACTCAGATGCTCTCTCTGGACTTCCAGCCTAAGGAGCTGGTCCAAAAACAGAAGGAGTGATAGAAGATCATTCATTTTGACAGGCAATCCAACCCAACTGCTGCTAGGATGACTATTCCTTGGTTCCTCTTCTGGAGCCCTCTAGAAATCTTTTATTCTTTCTTGAAGCCACTTCGACTCATTTATTCTGTGAACTCCTTCCTAGCCTTTCAATATGTCAATTTGTATAAAGGTAGTGGGATAGATTCTGTTGCATACAATAAAATAATCCAAACTAATACATACTATTTGTTAATATTCTGAAGATATTCGGGGGCAGAATTAGATAGGGTGAAGTTGTAGGAAGTATATGTCATATAAAATACATAGAATAAAATTCAGACATGAACTAATCATGGTGTTGACATTAATTTATATTACTTTTGTGAATAACCCAGTGAAAGATAAAAGGTACCCACATGAAAGCTGATGAGAACCTCTGAAGGGAGTATGATGAATCCTTTGCTATAGGATGCTTCAACTTCGAATGCTTAGCACCTGGGTTAGAATCCGCTTCTTGATAATAGGATAAGCACTACACTAATGTGATTCTGAATGAGCAATTTTCATATTAATGGCTTTCTCACTGTATTAATGAAAACACAATTTGCCACTGTAATGAGGACATCACTTAAATTAGATCAAAATTGCTAACATGAATGGGGCTGTTAATAAAGCAAAGCTATTGTATGTGATAATGGTTCTCCTATTGTATTAACAATGTTCTTATATCCAAAATGTTGTATTATATTAAAAAAAAATCTGTGCCATTTTATTGACTGCCTGTTAATATCACTTACTATATGTGCAAGCCATTCCCATCTCATTAACTTTGCAAAGATCTACAAGTAGCTGAGTAGAAGTCAAACAGAAGGGGAAATTCCACATATTGGAACTAACAATGAGCATTATGTCAGCTAAAATCCCTTTAACTGGGACTGCTGTCCTCAGTCATCTGGTATAGATTATAAATAATTGAAGAGAAAGAAAACATTGTGAGAAAATGAGAAATGTAATTCTCAGAGCTACATACATAATAGCATATTTTCCCATCCCCTTATTTTTTTAATCTCTCAGGCATGTATAAACATGTATTTGTGAAATATTTGTATATAAAGTTTAACACAGATTAAGACTAGCAAGTCATTTATGATCATTTAAAGGGTTTTGATTTATATTGTATATAAATATCCTCCTAATGTTTCACATGCTTTAACTAATGGTAAAGTACTTCACTCCAAACTTAGCATATAACAAGTACAAATAAAAGTCAGTAGTAGAAATAGCAACTGTTCAACTTGCACACATAGGAAGGGGAAGTTCAAAAAGAAGAAACATTTAATGATATGAGGTGTCATCCCTGGATCTTTTTATACAATTCTGGCTCCCTGAAATATAATGTAAAATACAAAACAAACAAACAAACAAAAACCTCCCAAAATTAGTCAGTAGGAATAAAATAAAAGATGTTGTAAAAACTGCCAAGAGGTAATACCTGGCAGCATAATGCAGACCCAGCCTAAACTTCCAAAGTAGATGCTTTCCCATGGTAGATTTCAACCATACTGGTGTGATTGCAGTCTATTCATTCATTCAATTAAACAAATATTTAATGAGCACCTAGTACAAGCCAGATACTGTTCTTGGTACTGGGTAACAGGTGTCAATAAAATAAAATTCATGCAATAGGATCTTTTAAATATTTTTAATTTCACTATAAAGTGTCTATAGTGGTGAGTTTCAAAAGGATCATCACAGGAGTATTTAATTAATGTTTAATACGTTGTCAATAAAACACTCAGTTTGAAGGTACTTCGCACCTTCCTAATTGTTATTTAGCTAAAGAGACCATATGCCAAGCATTCTG
>PVIY010036610.1:0-25332 GCA_004026745.1 Myrmecophaga tridactyla | reverse complement strand
TCACTCTGGACAAACCAGCAAAATCTCATGTGGCTACCTGAGATTCCAAGTACTTATGACATTTAATCAAACTATCTACATGGGTTATATTAGGAAATGCTCTAGTCAAAATATAAATTTTGTGACAAATAAACATTTTTTGCTTTAGTCTCACACCTAAGGTGATATTTTAAAGTATTAATTATCATCTATTTTCATCTGTGTGCATAATTTACTTAGGATTTTTTTTGTTTGTTTTAAAAGGCGATTGATCTGAGGAGTGACATAAAGGGAGGGGGAAGCAATGCGACAGTGGCTCAGTGACAGAGCGCCCGCCTGCCATGCTGGAGACCTGGGTTCGACTCCCGGTGACTGCCCATGCAAAAAAAAAAAGGAGAGGGCGATGACTACGGAGCTAAACCTTTCATTACAAGTCTTCAGTATTTGAATTTTTTTAAGCCATATGTTTAAATTATTTTAAATTTTTAAATTTTGAAAAAATGAAACTAATGCAAATGTAAGCTTTTTATTATCATTGCTATATGGAAAACAGAAGATAAGTCTGTTGTTTGGGAGGGTATCATTTGGCATCATAGCCTGACTTTTCCTCACCTCACCCCCACTGCCCCTATCCTCACCCACAAACCCCCAGTGTTCCAGCAGATCACTGATCCAGGCAGACCATCTGGGGGTCTGAGGGCAGGTTTTTCAAGCTCCTGTAAGCTGCACTAGAAATGAAGTTGTAATCATTTATCCCCTGTCGTGGGGCTACTGTACCAAACACATAATCTCTGAAAAAATGAAAGTCAGAACCTCAAAAGCTTCCATCTTTGAATACTAAAGCTTATTTGCATATCAAAATTGCCTCAGGACAGTAAGCAGAATTAGAAATTTAAGGAACTACAGTAGAAGGGAAAGAAAGAAGTAGGACAAATATGCAAAAGTATGGAGTACTCCCCTCTTTCACTCAAACCAAGTTCCATTTTAAATCAATCACCCAGCAACACTGATGAACAGCAAGGCAAATTATCACAGCTACTGAATTCTGATAATACTATTGCCACAAATTTATTTATTAACTTAATAATAATCCTTTTTCAATTAAAAAAATATCAATACAACATTACTCCCTCTAGTGGATCTAAATAAATAACCGTATTTATAACTGTTTCACCTTTTGGGGGAACAATAGTAAATTTTCATAACAATCACTCTGTTAATAGTTATTTCAACAGTCACCCTAGGGAATTAATTTTGCTTTCTGTATAATATGCTTTTTTTTTTTTTTTAACATGGGCAGGCACAGGGAATTGAACCTGGGTCTCCAGCATGGCAGGCGAGAACTCTGCACTGAGCCACCGTCACACCACCCCATAGTATGCTTTTTGCCTATACCCTCCCCTCTAAGAAAAAGGTAGTTAACATTTATCTGAATAATTAATCATTCAGAAGTCAAAAAATGACAGACATTTCAAACATTACTTACTTGCAAGGATAGAAATTTGAAAACCATAGAAAATAACATTATATTTAGTACAAAACATAAATATTTAGACATTCACAGTCGCTTTCAACTGAAGCATAACTTACAGAACCACTTCAGCAGCCTGTTCTACCACATGTCACTCACTGCAAGGTATTCAAAATTAAGTTAGCAATCATTTTTTATAAGTAATATTGCAAGGTTCTTATCTGCTCATTTCAAACACTAAAATCTCTAATATCTGATAATTTATTAGACCCTCAAATCCCAAATGCCATTTAGAAGTTTTTGTGAACATTTTGTAATTCCAAGACTACATCTTGAACTGGGGACATATATGTAACATATAGGTAACTATGTTAGTTAGTAAGCTGCCAGAATGTGATATACCAGAACTGGAATGGCTTTTAAAAAGGGGAATTTAATTAGTTACAAGTTTACAGTTCTAAGGCAATGACCTTAGCTACTTTGGTTCTACTTTTGAAGTTATTTTTCTTTCAATTTGTCCCTTTTGGTTCAGACTGGCAGTGGCTCCATTTATACAGATCCCACAAAACTCTTGTTGGTTTTCGATGTAGTATGCTGGTATCATGCCCATCAGAAAAAAGGGCTTTCCACAGATCCTTCCTGGATAACTCTATCTCCAATCCTGGCTTTTTCTGAAATGGCTAGCTGGTTCCATTTTTGGTTAAATCCTCATGTGGGGCACTATTCTCTGGGTTAGTCTCCCTTTCTGGAAGCCCAAATGTTCTAAACCATCAATTTCCAGTTTCTTGATATACATGAGTTCAGTTCTCAACATATCTCTTTCCTGTTGCATTTCATTATAAGCTGCAAGGAGAAACCAGGCTGTACTTTCCACATCTGATTTGGAAATCTCTCCTGCTAAATATCCAAATTTTTGGCTTTTAAAATCTATCTTCCATCCAAAGCTGTCAATCTTACCAGATTCTGTGCCACTTTAAAACAAGGATCACCTTCGTTCCAGTTTGCAATAATAATGCATCATTTCTGTCTAAGGCTTTATCAGAGGTATCTGTAGACTCCACATTTCTACCAACAATCTCTTCAAAGCGCTCTAGGCCTTCTCTATCATGCTCCTCACAACTCTTCCAGAATCTTCCCCTTATCCATTTAAAAAATCATTCCAACATGTTTGGTATTTGCAAACCACAGCAGTGCCCCACTGCTCTGATGCTAAAGAATCAGTATAAGTTTCTTAAATGCTGCCAGAATGCAATATACCTGAAATGGAATGGCTTATGAAAAGGGGAATTTATAAAGTTACAAGTTTACACTTCTAAGGCAAGGAAAACATCCAAATTAAGGCACCAACAAAAGGTTACCTTAATTCAAGGAAGGTCCATGAGTCAGGAACACCTTTGTCAGTGGGTAGACACATGGCTGGCATCAGCTCGTCCCATGCTCCCAGGCTCGGTGCTTTTAGCCTCTGTTCCAGTGGGGGCTCCTCACTTTACTTCTCTGGGGCTGGCTTTCATCTCTTGGTTTCTTTTGGCTCTCTCCAGGTTCTGGCTTGCTTAACATCTCATGATGATATCTGCTGGGCTCCAAGCATCTTCAAGCATCCGTGTCCCTGTTCTCCAAGTGTTGGCATCTGTGTCAGCTCTGCTCTGAAGTTTCTGTTAGCTCTGTCATTTCTTTCAGCACTGCAGTTTCTCTCCAAAATGTTTCCTCTTTTAAAGGACTCCGGTAAACTAATCAAGACCGACCTGGAATGGGTGGAGTCACACCTCCATCTAATCAAAGGTCACACCCACAATTGGGTGCTTCACATCTCTGTTGATATAATCTAATCAAAATATTCCAACCAACAGCATTGAATACGGATTTAAAAAAAAAAATCAGCTGCCCTCACAAGACTGGATCAGGATTCAAACATGGCTTTTCTGAGGCACATAAAACTTTCAAACTGGCCCAGTAACCAAACAACATATTTTGGTTGGCATGACTTTTATTCCCAGGCCACTGCATTTACTGAATTACAGATGCCACTGTTAGAGAGCAGGATCTTAAAGTGAGGAAAGATAGTGGCATCTCTGTAGTCTAGAGCAAGTCTAATTTTAATAATTAGACAGCAAGTCCTGTAATTAGAGGTTTGGGGACTAGTTTCACTATTGCAAATAAATGAACAAAGTTTCACATATCTTATCAAAATGAGAAATTTAAAATGGCAATACCTCCTAGAAGTGCAGGCTTTTACAGAAGGGAATTGAGGTAAAATATTGATGACAAGATTTCATTTGCCTAGTAAAATAACATTTAACAGCAAGTGGAGAGATACATTGCCCACCAAAATCTAATGCCACTGCCATCAACAACTCTATAGAGGCCCAGCTACCTAAAATGGAAATGAAAATATAATGTATGGAAATATTCTCTTAGAAAATCTCCTTAAGGCTTCACATGTATTAATGTATTAGTTTGCAAACATTAAGATCAAAGCCAAAGCAACAAATACATCCTAAAAAGTTTTTCGTCAAATTTTTATTAACGATATACAAGTAGCAAGGCATAAAAAATTAATAGGCTCAAGCCTTGAAATGTCAAACCCAATGATCTCTAGCCGTGCTCACCTACTTTGCTTTTTGTGTAAGTCTTGCTGGCTCTGGGTCTTTTTGCCTTGAGTGACTCTACATGGTTTACAAAAGGAGAAAGAAAGGTTAACAGATGGTTTAAAAACCCTCATCTGTTGCAGTAAGTTAAAAAATAGCAAAGGAAGGAGAATAGGATCCAAGGTGTCAAAAACACAAGGCCTAAATTCATAGAGGTGTCATTTCAAGCCTTCAGGGTTACCCAATAAACTGTTAACTACTCAGATTTAAGTAAAGTCTACTGTAGGTTTAAAAATTCAGCCCAATTTATTTATATTATTGCTGAGTCCTACATTTAAAAATGTTTTATTTCTTTTTTTTTTTTTACTTTTTATTGTAGTAACAGACACATACCTCAAAATTTCCCATTTTAACCACTTTCAAGTATACAATTCAAAAGTATTACTCATATTTACAATTTTGTGCTACCATCACCAATATCCATTGCCCCAGCTTTTAGATCACTTCGCTCAGAAACTCTGCACCCATTCAGCAATAACTGCCTCCCCTCACCATAACCTATAATGTACTATCTGGCTGTATGAAATTTGCTTCTCCAGGATCAACCCTGAGTCTTTCCACATACATCATGATTCTATGATTCATATGATTCTATGAACATATGGTTCTATGCCTTCCATATGAGTCTATGTTCCCAAATCTTTTATTTCAAGGATGCTCAACTAATTTGATAGAGAAGCAACCATGATAAAGTAGAAAAAGGAATGTATGCAATGCATTTTCTACTTCCTAGACCTGAAAATAAGCCACGATACCAAACTTTCAGTCCCCCAAATCTCCAACAATGAAATCAATCCCTAATTGCTAACAGATCTTTGCACAAAGTCTATCACAGAAATGTGCCAGTGACATGAGACAGGACTCCTTCCTGCCATGTTCTGAAACATGGGCTGACAAGACTAAGAGCTTAAAAAGCTATGTGAAGAAGAAAATAAAAATGGAAAATATTTTATTTGAAATCGCAAGGAAAATCTTGCCTGTTTCTAAATCTATACCTAGTAGCAACACATTTTAAACAGACAATGAAAGTGCATCTATTTAAACAGAGAACAATGGCAGAGACCAATATCTAGAGGAACCTGAACTGGGACACTAACCACCAATGCAAAGTTGTAATGGAAAAGAAGACAGCCTCACCGTTTACAGAAGAATGAAACTCCTGAAGCTGAACTCATGGGGAGCTCCCACCTCTCCCCAGAGGAGCCCTAAGCTGCCCCATGATAGTTACCAGTGCCCATCCCCAGTCCTGGCTGCAGTGGCCAGCCCCTCCCCACCAAGCCCCCAGCTGTCCCTTGGGAGCTTTGACATAGAAACTGCCTGCAGAGTCTAGCTTTTCCTTCTTTGGATAATCTGCACTTGATTATCCTGGTTACAATAAGATGTGCCAATAGGTCTCATTATTACCTCCTCCTCACCATCACCAAAGCCTTCTTGATTTTCTGGGAAGAGAGGCAAGTGGAGGAGAAACAAATGAAGGCAGAATAAAATGTGTGGCAACAAGAATCACTATAATTCCTAGTTTTTTTGTTGTGAGGAACTGGGTGCATGGGGATGTCATTAATTCAAGAGTTTGTATGGGGACACATGAAACTTACTTTAACAATTAGACAGCCAGGGAGATAATGTCAAGTAGGCAGTTTTAGGAACTCAGGGGAGAGGTTCTGACTGGAGATAAAACATCTGGGAATCACCATTTATATGAAATTTCTAGAATAGGGAAGTCTATAGAAACAGAAAGCAGACTAGCGGTTGCCAGGGACAGGGGAGAGGGGAAAATGTGAATGGACTGTTTAGTGGGTGTGGTTTTTCTTTTTGGGGTGATGAAAAGACCTTGGAACTAGATGGAGGTGAGGGATACACAACATCTTTAATGCAATTAGCACCTCTTAATTGTACACTTGAAAGCAGTTAAAATGGGAAATGTTGTGTTGTATATATGCTAAAATAAAAGTCTACATGATAAAAATTTTAAAAAAACTGTGAATGCACTAAGTGCAATGAATTGTACTGTTTAAAATGGTTAATGGTTAATTTTATGTTATATGAATTTTACCTCAATAAAATAAAAGGAAAAGGGAAAATCTGAGAATCATCGACAAAGAGATGACATTTAAAGGCATGGGGTTGAATTAGATTCCGAACAGCCTGGGAGTAGACAGAGGTAAGAAGGGGCTCAAGGATGGAACCCAGGGGCACTCTAACATATGGATGTCAAGGAGAGGTAGGCCATGGGAAGCTGAGAAGGATGTCTCAAATCTGCTGGGAGCTTAAGTAGCATGAGGAGCTTAAGTAGCATGAGGACCAAATATTAACCAACCACTGGATTTGTGAAGGAGCAGCTCACTGGTGTCCTTCTAAGATACATTTCAGAGGCATGGTGGGGACAAAATCTGAGAACAGTAGTTTAAAGAGAAAATTGGGGGAGAAGTGGAAGCAGTGAGTCTACACAACTCTTGAGGAGTGCTGTCATGAAGGGGCCCAGGGAAATGTGATTGTTGATAGGGGACCTATGGAAACAAGAAGTGTTTTGAAAATAGAGTGAAAGGAGGGAGATTTTGTTTTAAAGGGAGAGGGTGTAGAATACTTTTATGCTTCTGGGAGAAAAATGCAGTTGAGAGAAGAATCCACGGGTGGCAGAAAAAGGATGGTGGTGGGCACAAAATCCCCAAACAGGAGAAAAGATGGGATGCAGTGCTAAGTGAGAGTAGGAACAGAGGCAGACTGGTGGATTCAATTTGATGGTTGGGTGATGAGACAGTTGTCATTTTATTGCTTTTATTTTCTTAGTGAAATAAAAAGCACAATCATCATCTGAGCATAAAGAAAGGAGAGGGTGTTGGAGATTGGATGAGGGAAAAGAAAGCATGAAATGGTGTCCTTGGGGAATGTCCGAGTGAACCAAAGGGGAAAATGGATTTGTATTGCTGTGCTGTGCAAGGATCCACTTGAGATTCTGTTACTGGACAAAGGCCATGGATTTGTTTGCTCGACACGCTCAATAACCAATTCCTGAGACATTGGGGTTTCAAAGAAAGAAAGAGTTAATTACTAGACATGTAGTAGGAGAGCAGACAGCCTATCAGCCCAAAATCTTTCTCCCCAACCTGTAGTAATTCTGATGCCTTTATTAGAGAAAAAGATGGGAAGGATTTGGGATAATGAGCAACAGTGGCTCCAGATGATGTCATTAAAGATGATCTAATTATTGAGCATGCGCAGATTGATTACATGCTTAGTCATAGAATATGTGTTAGAAAATGGCAGAATGAGGTATATGTGACTTGTACGCTAAAGTCGAAGCTACTGCACATGTCAGGTAGGCCAACTTTGGTTAGATCCAGTCTCATTTATCAAGATAACTTTGGACTTGGGGTGGGTTAGTTCTGGGCTGACCCAAGACCCTTCATTAATAACATTAGGGGCTGTCTTTAGTGATTACAAGACTGTATAGTTGAAAAACTGGATAAATGGGTGCAAGCAAAGGTTAGTCACAAGGTTTTTACAATCATAGGGGCAGAAGATAAAGGCTATACAATCACTATCAGAGATCAAGGCAGCTGGATTACAATTTAGAGAGTTTAGATATTTCCTTCTGTCTATTCCAATATCCAAGAAAGCAAAAAGGAATATCTATATAATCACTCAGTAATCAAAATCATCCCTTAAATCTTAATTTCTCGGTTACCATTCCTCATCATAAAATTAAAGTAAGGCCATGTTAGCATAGGATTTGTGGACTAAGAGGGGCAAGGGAGTTGGGAGTATCCTAAGGGGAGGGTGTACTTATGGAACACACACACTAGATAGCTATATTTCTAATTACCTTAAATGGACCAGAAAGATTTATATCAAGTGGGAAAAGAAATTATCTCCAGGAAGTGGAAGTATGGGCAACCTTTGATAACCCCTTATATTTTTCAGGATTTTCTTCAGTTTTTACAAAAGTATGTAGCTCATCTTATAAACAGATAAAAACAACAGACCTGTTTCAAAAACCGAAATAAAAATTTAAAAACAGCGAAATTAGGTTTTGTTAGGAAAAAATCAACTAACCCAGTTTTCTGTAGAAAAACTGCTGCCCTAAATTTGGATACTTTCCTGACTATTAATTTGGATATTAATGAAAACCCTCTATGAACAGGAAAAATACTAATGAATCACATGGGAAAATGATGAAAAACACAATAGTGCTTGGAAAACAGACCAAAGACCAATCTGCAAAGCTACTTAAAACATAAAAGGAAGTCTGAATAGAACATGTATGTCCTCCACAGAAATTTCCAGGTGAAATGGTTGGAGATCATTTTCCAGCCGTCACTGGAAAGTGGCATAATGTGGAAAGAATCCGTACCAAATCCATCTACAAAATAAAATAGCAAAGAATGAGGCAAGCCTTGGAAAAGGTGACAATATTCAGAAACCCATGCAAGAGTTGCATCTATTTGCAGTTTGTGTGACGCTCAGCTCTGCAATACAGTGGCTAGGACAGATGGACCCCACAGCCCGTTCCTTGTCACATGGCAGACTAGCTTGGTAGGCTCCAGTTTGGGAAAGGGTAGTGGGTGTCTCCCACTCTGGGCTCCAATGGCCAGAGGGAAGTGGGAGTCCCACTAGCTCTGGACATCCATGAAAGGCCCTCTCTGTCAGCCACAGTGCTCTGGGGACTTAACATCTGCAAGCTTGGTCACCTATGTCAAGAAGAACCAGTTTGTAGGCTTAAAAAGAAAATGCCTGATATGTTTACATAAATACACCACTTTTTAGTTTGTTTTTACTAAATCTTAGCTTTAAGTTCTTATTGGAAGATATGATAAAGGTTCTTAACTGAAAGATCCTTTGCCTCCTCCCACTTTAAATTTTAAGGATAATAAATTACCATAAAATTAATTTAGCTTTACTATTACACTTTTACCATGAGTCCTGAGCCAAGGACATTTTAATGTTAAAATCTTTGTAGATGTAACCTTCTGTGTGCCTGAAGTACCTTTGTGCATAATACTGATATTGAAAAAATCTGTTAATATTTTGTAAAATGACATGTCTGGTACGGCATTTTGGCTAGTACTGGGGGGAAGACATAATTCTGCAAAATGTTCAGAATTCTTTCGGGTGGATCGCACAGGCCTGACAGATACACTGACCCCAGGAAGTAGAGGTCTTTATGAATGGGAAATTATTGTTTGAAAAAGATAATTTCTGATATAATTGCAAAATAGAGGAGGGGGAATCTTAAGACTCTCTATGTTAAAAAAATATACTTTTCTGAATATTCAGCTTTTTAGTTAGAAAAAATTAACTCCTGGAGCCACTCCAATGGGCACAAAGACCCTACATCAGGGCTTCTCTCTGGGGGTACAGCACATTCTAGAATGATTGATTGTTTCAGACACTTACCAACTTTATGAGGTTGGTAAAAGTGAGGAAGAATTCTGTTTTGCCTGACCTCATTTAAGAAAGGGAATACATATTATTTTAGAGTTTGAAATTCAGAGTATTCATGCTTTAATCTTTCAGCCCCCTACCTTCCAGGGCATCCTAGGCTTTCATCAGTGATTTTCTCATAGTCATGCCTCTTATAGTACAAAACTATATACTTTTAAAAAAGGTAATACTGGAAGAGTTTAAGGCATTGGTATCCATTTTTCCATTAAATAAAGTGCCAAAAAGTCCTGATACTGTACTACAGAGTTGAAACATGCTAACAGTTTCCATTTTAAACCCATTTTGCCCATTCTGATGACATTAGAACTTCACCCAAGGCACTACTACCTTCTAACTTTCATTTTTAATTAAAGAAGTTAAATTGGCAACCAAAAACACGTTGCCTTCAGATTAGTTTTGTTAATAAAAAGTAAAAGTTAAAAAGCAATGTCTTTGTGGATAAAAATCTAGTTCCAAACTCCAATGTCACCTTTATCTCATTAAAGCATTAAGTCACAAGTCTAAACTTACGATAATCTTAAAATAAAGAGAACAAGGAAACATGAGAATATTTTTAAAACAACAATATTTTCGTTGACTACTAATCTAGAAACTAGAACAGGTATTTACATTCAGCAAGGATTTCACAATTATAAATACACTTTGCAAAATGGCACTTAGATTATTAGTAGTGAGAGACAGCAAAAATCCCAAAAAAGTGAAATGAGAATAATTCTTCTAAAAAAGAAGCATGATAAATGTTGATACATAAGGAGAAAAATCTGTGACTATCAAATCTATGGAACCAGTGTCATCTTAAAAGCAATAGACAGATGTAAAGGGTTTATTTTACCACATGTGCCACTTTGAATCTGTTGTGTACCCCAGAAAAGCCAAGTTCATTAATCTTCATTCAATATTGCTGGATGGGATTTTTTTATTGTTTCCATGGAGATGTGACCCACCCAATTGTGGGTAGGACCTTCTGATTAGGTGGCTTCCATGTAGCTGTGTCTCTACCCATTCAAGGTGGAGTTGCCTACTGGAGTCCTTTAAGAGGGAACCATTTTGGAAAAAGCTTTAGAGCCAACAGAGCCCACATAGCCAGAGACCTTTGGAAATGGAGAAAGAAAATGCCCCCAGGGAAGATATTTGAAAGAAGCCAGAGACCCCAGCAAATGCCAGACACTGTCTTTCCAGCTGACAGAGATGTTCCTGACCCATTTTTATCTGGATGCCTTAGTTTGGATATTTTTATAGGTTAGAACTGTAAACTTGCAACTTAATATAAATTCCCTTTTTAAAAGCTGATCCATTTCTGGTATATTGCATTCCAGCAACTTACAAACTAAAACAGATTGTGTGGTACGAGAAGTAAGGTGCTGCTGCAGTTTATAAATACTAAACATGTTGTAATAGCTTTTTAAATGGATAAGGGGAAGATTCTGGGAGAGTTGTGAGAAGCTTGATAAAGAAGGCCTAGAATGCTTTGAAGAGACTGTTTGTAAAAATGTGAACTCTAAAGATCCTCTGATAAAGCTTTAGACAGAAATGATGAATGTGCCATTCCAAACTGGAAAGAAGGCATTCTTTGTGGATGGAAGGCAGAATTTGAGAGGAATGAATTTGGATATGCAGCAGAATAAATTTCCAAACTAAATATGGAAAATGCAGTCTGGCTGTTCCTTGAAGCTTATTATAGTAGAATGCAAGAGGAAAGAAAAAAGTTGAGAACTGAACTCTTGGGTAAAAAAAAACCAGAAATTGATGATCTGGACAATTCTGGGCTTCCAGAAAGTGAAACCCCAGTGAATAGGGCCCCAAACAAGGATTTAAGCAAACATGGAAACACTCAGTCATTTCAGAACAAATGAGAATTTGAGATGGAGTTATCCAGAAAGGATTTATGGAAAGTCCTTTTGTCTGATGGGCATGATCCCAGGATACTACATAGAAAACCAAAAAGAGTGTTGTGGGATCTATATAAATGGAACCACTGCCAATATGGACTAAAAGGGATAGAAAAGGGACAAATTGAAGGAAAAACATTTTCAGAGGCAAAATCATGGACGCTAATGTCTGAAGCCAGGAAACCTCAGGCCAGGAGAGCAGACCCATCCATCCATGTGGAGAGGATGAGTTTGCCCCAGAAGCAGAGGGTGGGCTTTCTGTTTCATTGCTCTGGGGGAGTTATGCCACTTCAGGCCCTGGAAAGAGTGGAGTGCATAAATGGGAAATTGAGGTAGCCTGGCTGCCACCCCATTGTTCTGGAGGGCTTGAGCGTGGGTCCAGAGATGGCAGATATCCCAGGTGCTGCCCTGATGTATGGAGAGTTTGGAGCCAAAAATAAGGTGGTCCCACAATGAACTCCAGTGTTGTAACACACCCTAGCATTTGGAAAGAAAGCAAGGCCACTGAGTAGGCCCTTGGAAAGGGTGGGACTACCACTTCCTAAAGCCCAGTGTATAAATGACTCTCAGACTTTGTAATCTAATGCAGTTTGCCCTGTAGGTTTTCAAAACTGTCAGGGTCCAAGTGACCCCTGTATTGCTTCCAATTTCTCCCTATGGAAATGGGAATATGTCTCCTATGACTGTCCCACCTTTGTATACTGGCAACAGATAATTTGTTCTGAGTTTTTCCGGGTCCGGAGCCACAGAATAATTTTGCCCTAGGACAGACCATGCTTATAGCTGACTTTGATGAGATTTTGTACTGTTTCTCTATCTGCATTGTATTTGTATTGTTACTGAAATGGTTTTAGGCTTTGGGATATTGTGATGGAATGTATATATTTTGCATTTGGAAAGAACATGTCTTTTGGGGGTCCAAAGTGTGGAATGTGCCAGATTGAATCCATTCTGTACCCCAGATAAGCCAAGTTCTTTAATCTTCATTCAGTATTGCTGGGTGGGATCTTTTTTATTGTTTCCATGGAGAGGTATCCACCCAATTGTGGGTAGTAACTTTTGATTAGATGGTTTCCATGGAGATGTGTCTCCACCCATTCAAGGTGGGGTTGCCTACTGGAGTCCTTTAAGAGGGAACCATTTTGGAAAAAGCTTTAGAGCCAACAGAGCCCACATAGCCAGAGACTTTGGAGATGGAGAAAGAAAATGTCCCCAGGGAAGATGTTTGAAACAAGAAGCCAGAGACCCCAGCCAATGCCCACCACATGATTCACCAGCTAACAGAGGTGTTCCTGACCGATTGGCCTTTCTTGAACCAAGGTATTTTCCTCTGGATGCCTTAATTTGGACATTTTTATAGCTTAGAACTGTACACTTGCAACTTAATAAATTCCCTTTTTAAAAGCTGATCCATTTCTGGTATATTGCATTCTGGCAGCTTACAAACTAAAACCCCATAGCATGAACAAATTAAAATCCTTTTGATTTGCTTAATGTAAAAGAAGGGAAAATCTGAATGTCTTCTTTACCCAGCTAGCTTTATATCTTCTAAAATGGTGAAAATTCCTATTTCAAACTAACAAGTTAAAAACAAAACACCACATTTCCAATCAATTATTTTAATATCCCTCACTCTTCAACTTCTCTAACACATATGTATTTAAAACAAAACAAAAAACCTAAGAGCTTGAAATGAAACTAAAATATCATTTATTACATTAAGAAAAGCAAGAAAAAAACATCAGTTTTCATAAGACACAATTTTATCAGACATCATGAAAGGAGGGTGGAGTCTCCTCACTCTCTCTCTCTCAAGATCATATTAAAATTGTTAGGAACTTTAAGCAAAAGTGTAATTTCATGAAGACAAAGAGAATTAGAGACGAAATACCTGTAGAAGGATGTGTCAAGTGTCAACAAATGTTTGGAAGAAAAAATAGACAAAGGAGTTCCAGTTCCAATATGATGGAAAAAGTACACTCCATTCTCTCTTAGATACTGAATGCAGATATGAAATCTAGACAGAACATATAGTTCAGCTACTAGCAGATTCTGAGAAGAAAATGGCAGATTAGGGGGAAAGGACATAATTCGAAGTACCATCAAACCATTTTTCCCCTCTAGTATCCCCCAGCTTGGAAGCAACACAGCCCAAGCCTGGAATGGGTACTGGCACAGAGAAAGTTCCAAGACAAGCTTCCTTGCTCTGGCTTGAGCAGTCAGAAAGGAGTCTGTTAATGCTCAGAGTGGGTGGGAGAAATATACTTCACCCTCTTTTATGTCCTCCATTCCATAGCCCTGTCCACAGTGACCCACAAGTATCTAAAACTCTGAGGCAGGGGAACTTTCCTCTATACTCAGAGGAGCTGCTGTCCAAGAGAGAGAGGAATTCCTCGCTTTCTCTTTCTCCTCCCACCAACTGGCCATGAGAAGCATAGCACAGCACGAGATAAATAACCCCTCAGCTTTCTGGCCAGAGAAGATCCAGAAACAGGAAAAAGAGAGATGGGGAGAAACTGTAAGTCTGAGAGACAGTGAAGAGGGAAGATCTGGGGAAAGTAACCCCATAAAGTTATTCATTAACCCCTGGGCAAGACCCTGAGCAGTGCCTGCATGGATCTCAACTCTAAAACATAGACTTTGTGAACTGAACGGGACAGTTCACCACTCACCAGATGGGCCACTAGTGGTGTGTGCATGGGATAGATCAATAGCTCTATAAAGGCTTTGAATAATGAATTGACATTGGAGCCACAACCGATAGACCTCATTGAAACTTGCAGCCTGAGTTCAAAGGGGAAGATAAGGGTGTAATACATAACATAACTATAGAGGGTATGACTACAAATGGATAGCATGATGTAATTCTTTGGAGTTTGGGAATTGTTTTGTATCTTGATTATGGTGGTGGTTGCATGTGCTAAAATTTCTAGAACTATGAATCTGCCCCTCCCACCAAAAGTTCATTTTACTGTATGTTAATTTATAAAATAAAAAGGATTTAAAAAGTTGATGTAGGAGTTGAGACTTATAGAGGGAAGGGAAATACAACTCAAAGTTCCTTGCAGAGGGACATACAGGTGAAAAGTGAGCTCTTTCATCTCATAGTACCTGGGGGACTCAGAACACAATGGAAGGTATCAGCCAAGAGAGACTTTAGACTGAAAACAATGAAAGTCTTTTACAGAGGGATTGCTCTTTAGGAGCCTCTTGTGGGTTGATTTGTGTTGTGGAAAAAGATATGTTCAAATCTTAACCACTTCCCCCACTCCCACCCCTGCCCCATACCTGTGACAGCAACCTTATTTGCAAAAAGTCTTCACAGATGCAATTAGTTAAATTAAGATGAGGTCAGACTGGAGTTGAGTGGGCCATAATCCAATAATCCCAAAGAACACCTAGTGTAATATATAAGATTCCACAAGGGTTCCATGCACTAGGGTAGCTTTCCAGAAACCTGTAACCTCCAGAAGGGTCCGTGGACCAGATAAGTCCTGAAACCTAAAGAGTCCAGCCTCTCCAGAATATCAGATAGTTCCATCTCCCCACCCTATATTAATGATAGGCCCTTCCAACATGAAAAAGTTAGAACGGCCATAGCCCAAACATCCCTAAAATGACAGAAAGATCAAAGGTGATGTTGGAGTTATACAGAGAAGATAGGATTTAACAAATGAATATGAATGCTGAATCATTAAATTGTTATCTCTTTTAGTATCCAGTATCTTAGATCAGCTAGAAGTAAAAAACTAAAATTGTGGAATTGTAACCCATGTCAAATTCTGAAGTACATTCTACAACTAATTGTTGAACTGTGCTTTGAAATTTATTGCTTTTTTTGTATATATGTTATTTTTGACAGAAATGAAAGAAAAAAGTCAATTGTGGTGATAAAAAAAGATATTTAAGTCTTCTAGCCTCCTATATTCTGGAGCAGCTAGAAGGAAAAATATGAGAGGAATATATGGTAGCCCATGACAAACTCTGGGATCTATACTGTAACCACTTGTTGAAGAGTGCTTTGAAAACTATTGTTTTTTTTATTTCTTTGCTTTGTATATATGTTATACAATACAATAAAAAAGTTTTTTTTAATAAAAGAAGATGGCCATGTGAAGACAGAGACAGACATTGGAGTGGTGCATCTAAAAGCCAGGGAATGCCAGGAATTGTCAGCCATCACCATAAACTAGAAAAGAGACATGGAAGAGATTCTCCCTCAGAGCCCACAGAAGGCATCAACAGTCAACACTCTGATTTTAGACTTCTAGACTTCAAAACTGAGAAAGAATAGATTTCTGCTGTTTAAAAGTCACCTAGTTTGTGGTACTTTATTATGGCAGCCCTACAAAACTAAGAGAGAGCTTATATCCTTTTTTCTGTTTGTTTGGCATATCTCATAATTTAAGGGAAATTAGAGAATAAAAAAGAGCCTTAGAGAATTAAAATATGAAAATTAAAGTAATTTTAATTAATTCAATAGAAAGACTGAGAGTTTAAGTCAAAGGAGACTTCCAATAAAACAGGACAAAATAGAAATAATTGAACAGAAGGAAAATAGGAACAAAATTTTAAGAGAATTGATCACTCTAGGGTTGGAAACTATCATAAAACAATGCAAGAAAAATTTCCAAAATGAAAGGACAATGAGTTGCCAGGTTAAAATAGACTCCCAAGAGACCAGCACAATGAAAGAAACAATATTAGTTCAAGATACATCACTATGAAATTTCAAAATGCTAGGGATAAAAAGAAACTTGTAAAAAATAGGTCACATACACAAAAAAATAAAAGCTGAATGACAGCGACTTCTTAACAGCACAACTAGCTTCTATTATTGCTCTTGAGAAGTCTGCCATCAGTCTAAATGTTGTTTTTATGTAATCTTTTATCTCAGCCTGCTTTCAAGAAAATCTTTAAGATCTCTGTATTAGCTCATCTGCTGTTTCACAATGATGGATCTTAAATATGGGTTTCTTTTTATTTATACTGCTTGGGATTCATTATATTTCCTGAATCTGGGGTTTCATGTTTTTCATGAATTCTAGAAAATAACAGCCATTTTTTCCTCTTGTTTTCTGCCCTCTCCATTCTCTCTTCCTAAAATACCGATGAAATATATTTTAAGTATTCTTACCCTATTTTTTAGGTCTTTTAGCCCTGTCCTTCATAATGTCTATCTCTTTATCTCTCTGTACTAGGTCCTGTGTAACTGAGTTCTGCTTTCCTATTCATTCATTCTCTCTTCAAGTATGTATAATCTTCAATGATTATATTTTTTCATTGAAGTTCTATTTTATTTTTATTCAAATTTGCTTGATCTTTTTTCCATGCTTCTGATTTTGTTTTGTTCTCTTATTTTTATTTATGAAAGCATATTTATTTTGTAGTCTTTATTTCATAATTACATTACACGTTGCTTGTGTTTTACTTGATTGTTCAATATAAGCTGTGTTCATTAGGGCTTTTCTGTGGAATTCTATAAGGCCTGTGTTGGGGAACATTCCTCCAGAGAAGATCTGTATTTGTTCCTTCCAGGGTACTGAAGACATTTCCAACCCAGAACCACTTTACATGATTTTTTTTTGCTGTGGGGTTCTGACCATGCTAGTGATTTAAGTAAGAAAGCCAAAACTTGTAAGGGCTGTTGTAGTATTTTAGTTTCTTAGTTGCTAAAACAAATACCACACAATGGGTTGACTTAAACAATGGAATTTATTGGCTTAAGGCTTTGAGGCTAAGAGAAGTACAAAAACAAGGCACCAGCATGGTGATATTTTCTCCCACAAGACTACGGTATTCTGGGGCTGGTTGCAAGTGATCCTTGGTCCTTGGATTTTCTGTCACATGGCAATGTACATTGTGGCATCTTCTATTTTCTCTTCTGAATTTCAGTTTCTTCCAGCTTCTGGTTATTCCCTGTGACTTCTCTCTTTATCTGACTTCCACTCTGCTTATACAGGACTCCAATAATCAGGATAAAAACCCAACCTGCTCCAGTGGGGCCACATCTTAACTTAAGTAGCCTCATCAAAAGGCCCTATTTAAAGAGAGGATAGTGGGAAGATGATGGAGTAGAAAGCTCCAGGAATTCATCCCTCCATCAGAACTATTAAACAGGCAAGAACTGTCTGAATCAACAATTTCTAAACTTCAGAGTCCAGTAGAACATTGTACAGCATCTAGAGACTAGTGGGAAAAGGCTGGTAAATTATAGCATTTTGGTTTCCTAAAGCTGCCAGAATGTAATATACCAGAAATGGGATGGCTTTTTCAATGGGGTTTTATTGAGTTACAAATTTACAGTTCTAAGGCCATGAAAAGGTCCAGATTAAGTCATCAAGAGGAAGATACCTTCTCTGAAGAAGGGGTTCCTCTGTCACATGGGAAGGTACATGGCAACATCTGCTGGTCCTTCTCTCCAGGCTTCTGGCTTCAATGGCTGTCTCCAAAATGTTTCTGGGTATTTCTTTCTCCCTCAGCTTCTCCTGGGGTGTTTTCTTTTTCAGCTCTCTCTTCTCTCTCTCCCCGTGATCCCTCTTAAAGGACTCCAGTAAAGGATGAAGACCCATCTTGAATGGGCTGGGTCATATCTCTATGGAAATAACTTAATCAAAAGTCCCACCCAACAACAGGACTGCCCCCATCTGGATGGATTAAAAGAACATAGTCTTTTCTGGGGTACATAACAGATTAAAACCAACACACACAGTAAATACACTTGTTCCAACCCACCCCAGACAAAGGCAGTGGAAGGGACTTAAAGCTTTATACTTCATCAGCACTGCAGAGGATAGTTGAAGGGCTGCAACTGCCAGGAAAATCAAGAAAGCTCAGCTTTGGGGTGCCATGGGAAAAGCTGCTGACACACTTCTTGGCCCCTCCCTCAGCCCTATCCAGAGTTGGGGGCTGGAAGGCATTCTCTTTGTTCTCCAGAGTTTGGAGCTAGGAGACCTTGTTCCAGCTGGGAAAGACTGACTTGGGAAATTCCTCTCTGGCATGTCTCCTACCTCCTCTCCACTCCAGGCAAAAGGAGCTTGAGACAAAAAACAAACAACAACAACAACAACAACAAAAACACTGTAAGAAATGGTATCTGTTAGTTTTTAATACTTAGAATTTAAGAACTTTGTTATCAAATATGTAGATTTTTTTCCTTGTTGCCTAAATTTTAAATTGCCTTATGAAACTTACTGTGCAAACACAGGTTTTAAAATAATTACACGGATACTTTATTTCAATATGCCTATGGTTAAGCTAATTAAGATATCCATTTCTGGTGGTTCTAAGTGTATTGTTCATTTTCTTAAATAAAAAATATGATGAAAAAAAAAGAAACAAATGAAGCAGATGGCCTGGGGCAAAGGCTTACCTGCTTCAAGTCCAGAAGGGGAACACCAGGGATAGGGAAAAGATCTGTCTTCAGAGAAGTAGAGGGGGGCATTTAATCTCCTGCGAAAAACAAAAAAAACCTCCTAAGCCACTAGCAAACACAAATCCAGAACAAGACATGGGCCCAGAAAAGGAGGACCCTGAACTCTGTATTTTCTTTGGGTGGACAGTCCTGATAGGAAGGACTGATACTCAGGAAAATCTCTGTCTTATCACTAGCTGGTTACCAGTTAAAGAAACAGACATCTCAAGAAATAAATCCCAGAGTTATGAGTTTAAAATGTTAAAATGTGCAGTGTGCAACAAAATATTACAGGACAAACAAAGAAACAGGAAATTAAGGTCCATCCAAAGGAATAGGATAAAAATTTAAAAATAAAAAAAACCAACAAAAAAGACCAGATTTGGACATACTAGACAAAGATTTCTTAAAAAAATGATCCTCTATATGCTCAAGGAAATGAAGGAAAATATAGAGAAAGAACTATAAAAATCAGAAAAACAATGAATGAACAATATGAGAATCTCAATAAAGAGAATTTTTCATAGCAAACCAAACAGAACTACTGGAATTGAAGACTACAATAATTGAAATGAAAATTTCCTAATAGGGTTTCAACAGCAAATTGGAGCTGGCAGAACTTGAAGACAAGACAAATGAAATGACTCAAGCTCAGGAGCAGAAAGAAAAAAGGAACTATAAAAAGTGAAAACAACCTAAGAGACCTCTGTGACACCAACAAGTATATGAATATATGCATTATGGGAGTCCCAGAAGGAGAAGAAAGAGAGAAAGAGGCAAAAGGAGTATTCAAAGAAAAGGTGGAAAACTTCCTAAACTTAGCAAAAGATTTGAATATCTTTCCAGAAGCCCAGAGAACACTAAACAGGATAAACATGAAGAAAAACGTGGCTCTTCACATATTAATTAAACTGTCAAATGCAAAGAAGAAAGAGAGAGTTCTGAAAGCTGTAAGAGAAAAGCAATGTGATATATATGAGGGAGGTTTAAATAAATTAAATGCCAATTTCTCATTAGAAACCATGGAGGCAAGAAGGCAGTGGATCAGAATTCTTAAAGTGCTGAAAGAGACTTCCAGGAAGATGGCCGACTAGAGTAGCTCAAGATTATCCCTGCTTCACAGAAGAGTTAGAGAAGGACAGGAGGGCGACTGGGGTGGAAATTCGGGAGTGCGGCTGACCTGGGAGAGCCTTCTGTACCACACGTGGCAGCCGTGGTTGCAGAGGCCAAGGAACTGAGAGGCACAAAGCTGGAGCCTGGCGCAGAGGCGCAGAGCCCATGGGAGTGCACAGACTGGAGCCCAGGACTAGGAAGTAAGCCAGGACACGTCCCTTGGGCACGCTACCCTCACCAGCACAGCCCCATGGCCAGTGACTCACCCCACATCCCACGCACCTAAACCCCGTCACCCTCTCCCATTCCCTGCGGTCATACACCCCCACCCCACCAGCCCCCAGTGCACATACCTGTAACACAGCCCCACCCCAAGTTCAGCCCAACCCACCTCTCTTGCACCCCTCCCGAGCACTACCTCCCCGTCCCTGTTCCCTGCAGGCTGTTGCCAGTGCATAAAGGCTGTGGGCACTAACCTCCATACCTAGGCTACCCCCACCCCCTGCCCATAGTGTCACACAGCCTCACCCTACTCTCTCTGAGCTCAGCATATCTGTTTATGGTACTCCCAGGCCCACACATGCACACGGGCCCCCAATCACATCATTCAGCTCTGGGAACAACACTTTACAGCAGTCCTAGAACCATGCATGCACACAGCCCTCAGCCTCACTTCCCAGCTCTGAGAAAGTGCCGACCTCACAACCAGGTCACATCTGCCCCCAACCCACAGAGGAGTAACACCGACCTGCTGCCACAGCTCTACACATGTGCACATAGGGCCCCATGCTTTAGACCAGTACACACCAGGGTTACACCACCCAGACCAGTGCACCTGCACAGCAACATCCTCTGTGGCCGCCGGGCACCCACATTCACAAACATCAGTATAACGTTCCCAACCTGTGTCTATACCTGCCCTGAAACAAATCACCGTACTGAGTGCTCCACCCGGTGCCCTGCTCCCTGCTGTACAACCATCCTGCAAACACAAGGCCTTAGACTACTGAAAGAAATCAACTCCCAAAGTAAATCAATCAAGATATTTACATGCCACGAAGACAACAGAAGATCACTAAGCATATCACAATGCAGACAGATATAGCCCTGCCTAATGATCAAATTAAAACACCAGAGGAGACACAGACATTGGAACAACTAATCAAAGATGTGCATAACACTCTACTTAATAAAATAAGTGGGATAGCAAATGACATAAAGGAGATCAGGAAGACAGTAGAAGAGTACATAAAAGAATTTGAAAGAATAAATAGAACTATAGTGGAAATCACAGAGATTAAAGACTCTGTTGACCAAATAAAAAACATACTAGAGGCACACAACACCAGATTTGAAGAGACAGAAGAAAGAATAAGTGATACAGAGGACAGGATAATTGACTTCAAAGACTCAAAACAGCAAATGGTAAAAAAGATGGAAAAAATTGAATGGGAACTCAGGGAAATGATAGACAAAACAAAGCATACAAATATAACAATCATTGGTGTTCCAGAAGAAGAAGAGAAGAGAAAAGGCCTAGGAAGAGTGGTTGAGGATATAATGGGGGAAAACTTCCCAACCCTCATAAAGGACATAAATATACAAGTCAAAGAAGCCCAAAGAACTCCAAACAGAATAAATCCAAATGGGCCTTCCCCAAGGCACATACGAATCAGTCTGTCAAATGTTGAAGAGAAGCAGAAAATCCTGAAAGCGGCAAGAGAAAAGTAATCTACTACATACAAGGGAAATCAAATAAGACTGAGTTCAGACTACTCAACTAGCACCCTGGAGGCAAGAAGGCAGTGGTATGATATATTCAAGATCCTGAAAGAGAAAGACTTCCAGCCAAGAATTCTGTACCCAGCCAGTAATTCTGTACCCAGCCAAACTGTCCCTCAAAATTGGGGCAGAGATTAAGCTTTCACAAAGAAGTCCTGAAAGAATTTGTCAACAAGAGGCCAGTCCTATAAGAAGTACTAAAAGGAGTTCTGCCAGCTGAAAAAAAAAAAAAAGACAGGAGAGGGAGGTCTGGAGGACAGCACAGAATTGAAGAGTGCTACTAAAGGTAATTTAAAGAATACAAAGAGAAAGAGGGGAAGAATATATAGATCTGACAAATAAAATAAAAAAAACATAAGATGGTGGATTCAAGAAACACCTTTTCAGTAATAACTGAATGTTAACAGACTAAGCTTACCAATTAAAAGATACAGATTGGCAGAATAGATTAAGAAACATAATCCAGCTATATGCTTCTTACAAGAGGCTCATCTTAGACACAAGGATACAAATAGATTGAAAGTGAAAGGATGGAAAAAGATTTTCCATGCAAGTTGTAACCAAAAGAAAGCAGGAGTAGCTATACTAATATCAGACAAAATAGACTTTAAATGTAAAGGCATCATAAGAGACAAAGACACTATATACTAATTAAAGGGTCAATTCACCAAGAAAATAGAACAATCATAAATGTTTATGCTCCCAATCAAGAAGCTCCAAAGTACATGAGACAGATATTGGCAAAATTCAAGGGAGTGATAGATGTTTCAACAATAATAGTAGGAGATGTCAATACACCACTGTCCTCTGTAGATAGAAAAACAAGACAGAAGGTCAACAAGGAAACAGAGAAGTTACATAACTTTATAAATGAATTAGACCTAACAGACATATACAGGTCATTGCACCCCAAAGCACAAGGTTATACATTCTTCTCTAGTGCTCCTAGAACATTCTCCAGGATAGATTATATGCTGGGGCACAAAACAGGTCTGTATAAATTTAAAAAATACTGAAATTATTCAAAGTGCTGAAGGAAAACAATTGCCAAGCAAAAATTTTATAGCCAGGAAAGCAGTCCTGGATAAACAAAAACAGAGGGAGTCCACACCACTAGACCTGCCCTGTAAGCAATTCTAAAAGGAGTTCTTTAGACTGAGAGAAAAGACACTTCATAGTGGTTCAAAGTAGCATAAAAAAATAGAGACATTCAGTAATGGTAACCATTTGGGTAATGCCAGTAATATTGGATTTTTATTTATTTATTTATTTATTTATTTAGGTTTGTAACTCCATTTCTTACTTCCTACAGGTGCTAAACTGCAAATCCATAAAAGTAATGATAAATCTATGGTTCTGAATATATAATGTACAAAGTTATAATTTGTAACAAGTACAAAAGAAGGTGGGGGATGGAGGGGTACAGGAACAGTGTATATGTATGCTATTGAAATCAAGTTGGTGTCAAATCAAATATGATTGTTATATATTTAAGGTGTTAAATTTTAACCCCATAGTAATCACAGGAAATAATATGAAAATATATATCCAGATAGAAATAAGAGGGCACTCAATGTGGTACAATACGAAAAATCAAATAAATATAAAAGTAGGCATTCATGGAAGAATTGAGGGACAAAAAATGCACAAGTCATACATAGAAAAATAGCATAAGGTGTACAGAGACTAAATAGAAAAATAGCAGAAGAAAGTCCTGCATTATCAGTACTGATTTTAAATGTCCATGAGTTAAACTCTCCAGGCAAAAGGCAGAGATTGGCAGAATGGATGAAAAAGAATGACCCAACTATAGACTCTAAAAGTGATTCACCTTAAATTCGAAGACATAAGTAGTTTGAATGTAAAAGGATGGAAAAAATATACCATACAAGTAGTAACCAAAAGAGAACTGGGGTAGCTCTTCTAATACCAGATAGAATATACTTTAAGTCAAAAACAGTTAGAAGAAATAAAGACTGTCATTATATACTGATAAAGGGGTTAATTCAACAAGAAGACAATTATAAATATATATGTACCTATCAGCAGAACCCCCAAAATACACAAAGCAAATACTGATAGATTTGAAGGGAGAAACTGACAGTTCTACATTAATAGTAAAACACTTTAATACACCACTTCCAATAATGGATAGAACATCGAGGCAGAAGATTAATATGGAAAAACAGGACACAAACAATACTCTAAACCAACTAGACCTAACAGACATATAGAGAACGCTTCACCCAACAATACAACACGCATTCTTCTCAAGTCCACATGAATCACTCTCCAGGATAGACCACATCTTAAGTCACAAAACAAGTCTCAACAAATTAAAAACTTTGAAATCATACAGCAATCATCTCTGACCACAGTGGAATGAAGCTAAAAGTCGGTAACAGAGTGAGGAATTGAAAATTCACAAATACGTGAAAATTAAACAACACATTCTTTTTAATTATTATTTATTGAACATACCAACATACAAACACAAACATTCTTACCATATGATCATTCCATTCTACATATATAATCAGTAACTCACAATATCATCACATAGTTGTATATTTATCATCATGATCATTTCTTAGAACATTTGCATCAATTCAGAAAAAGAAATAAAAAGAAAACAGAAAAAAAATTCACACATACCATACTCCTTACTCCTCCCTTTCATTGATCACTAGCATTTCAATCTACTAAATTTGTTTTAACATTTTTTCCCCCTGTTATTTATTTATTTTTAATCCATACATTTTATTCGTCTGTTGATAAGGTAGATAAAAGGAGCATCAGACACACAATTCTCACATCACACAGTCACATTGTGAAAGCTATATCATCATACAATCATCTTCAAGAAACATGGCTACTGGAACACAGCTCCACATTTTCAGGCAGTTCCCTCCAGCCTCTCCATTACACCTTAACTAAAAAGGTGATATCTATATTTTATGTAAGAATAACCTCCAGGATAACCTCTCAACTCTGTTTGGAATCTCTCAGCCATTGGCACTTTATTTTATCTCATTTCACTCTTCCCACTTTTGGTTGAGAAGTTTTTCTCAATTCCTTGATGCTGAGTCTCAGCTCATTCTAGGATTTCTGTCCCATGTTGCCAGGAAAGTCCATACCCCTGGGAGTCATGTCCCACGTAGACAGGGGAAGGGCAGTGAGTTTTCTTGCTGTGTTGGCCGAGAGAGAGAGAGGCCACATCTGAGCAACAGAAGAGGTTCTCTTGGGGGTGACTCTTAGGCCTAATTTTAAATAGGCTTGACCTATCCATTGTGGGGTTAAGTTTCATATGAAAAACCCCAAGATTGGGGGGTCAGCCTATTGCTTTGATTGTCCCCACTGCTTGTGAGAATATCAAGAATTCTCCACTTGGGGAAGTTGAATTTCCCTCCTTTCTCACCATTCCCCCAAGGGGGCTTAAACAACACATTCTTTTTTTTTTTTTAATTAAAAAAAATTAACAACAAACAAACAGGACAATAAGATATCATTCCATTCTACATATATAATCAGTAATTCTTAATATCATCACATAGTTGCATATTCATCATTTCTTAGAACATTTGCATCAATTTAGAA
>PVIY010036609.1:0-25335 GCA_004026745.1 Myrmecophaga tridactyla | reverse complement strand
CTAAGCTAGAGGTCCAGAAAAAGCTGAACTGAATGTCAAAGAACAGATAGACAACAAATTCATCCAGCAAGAAAACCCTAGGTAAAAGAAGTGAAAGCAATCTCCAGAATAAACTAATTAAGGTAATTAAATGTCTAGATGCCAGCAAAAAATAATAAATCACACCAGGAAAATTGACGATATGGCCCAGTCAAAGGAACAAACCAACAATTCAAATGAGATACAGGAGCTGAAACAATTAATTCAGAATATACGAACAGACATGGAAAACCTCATCAAAAACCAAATCAATGAATTGAGGGAGAATATGAAGAAGGCAAGGAATGAACAAAAAGAAGAAATGGAAAGTCTGAAAAAACAAATCACAGAACTTATGGGAATGATAGGCATAGTAGAAGAGATAAAAAAAACAATGGAAACCTACAATGGTAGATTTCGAGAAGTAGAGGATAGGATTAGTGAACTGGAGGATGGAACATCTGAAATCCGGCAAGATAAAGAAAATATAGGGAAAAAATGGAAAAATATGAGCAGGGACTCAGGGAATTGAATGACAATATGAAGTGCATGAATATACATGTTGTGGGTGTCCCAGAAGGAGAAGAGAAGGGGAAAGGAGGAGAAAAACTAATGGAGGAAATTATCACTGAAAATTTCCCAACTCTTAGGAAAGACTTAAAATTACAGATCCAAGAAATGCAGCGTACCCCAAAGAGAATAGATCCAAATAGACGTACTCCAAGACACTTACTAATCAGAATGTCAGAGGTCAAAGAGAAAGAGAGGATCTTTGAAAGCAGCAAGAGAAAAGCAATCCATCACATACAAGGGTAACCCAATCAGACTTTGCGTAGATTTCTCAGCAGAAACCATGGAGGCGAGAAGACAGTGGGATGATATATTTAAAATACTAAAAGAGAAAAACTGCCAACCAAAAATTCTATACCCAGCAAAATTGTCCTTCAAAAATGAGGGAGAAATTAAAACATTTTCAGAAAAAAATCACTGAGAGAATTTGTGACCAAGAGACAAGCTCTGCAAGAAATACCAAAGGGAGCACTAGAGACAGAAACAAAAAGACAAAAGAGAGAGGTGTGGAGAAGAGTGTAGAAAGGAAGACTAAGAGTAAAGGTAAAAAGAAGGAAAATTAGATATGACATGTAAAATCCAAAAGGCAAAATGGTAGAAGAAAGTACTACCCGTTCAGTAATAACACTAAATGTTAATGGATTGAACTCCCCAATCAAAAGACATAGACTGGCAGAATGGATTAAAAAACAGGACCCATCTATATGCTGTCTACAGGAAACACATCTGAGACCCAAAGATAAACATAGGTTGAAAGTGAAAGGTTGGGAAAAGATATTTCATGCAAATAACAACCAGAAAAGAGCAGGAGTAGCTATACTAGCATCCAACAAATTAGACTTCAAATATAAAACAGTCAAAAGAGACAAAGAAGGATACTATGTACTAATAAAAGGAACAATTCAGCATGAAGGCATAACAATCATAAATATTTATGCACCGAACCAGAATGCTCCAAAGTACATGTGGCAAACACTGAAAAGAGAAATAGACACATCTACCACAGTAGATCAAGAGTATGAAATTGAAGTTGGAGACTTCAATTCCCTACTCTCATCAATGGACAGAACATCTAGACTGAGGATCAATAAAGAAACAGAGAATTTGAATATTACAATAAATGAGCTAGACTTAACAGACATTTATAGGACATTACACCCCACAACAGCAGGATACACCTTTTTCTCAAGTGCTCATGGATCATTCTCAAGGATAGACCATATGCTGGGTCACAGAGCAAGTCTCAACAAATTTAAAAAGATTGAAATCATACACAACACTTTCTCAGATCATAAGGGAATGAAGTTGGAAATCAATAATAGGCAGAGTGCCAGAAAATTCACAAATATGTGGAGGCTTAAAAACACACTCCTAAACAACCAGTGGGTCAAGGAAGAAATTACAAGAGAAATCAGTAAATATCTCGAGGCAAATGAAAATGAAAACACAACATATCAAAACTTATGGGACACAGCAAAGGCAGTGCTAAGAGGGAAATTTATTGCCCTAAATGCCTATATCAAAAAAGAAGAAAGGGCAAAAATTGAGGAATTAACTGTCCACTTGGAAGAACTAGAGAAAGAACAGCAAACTAACCCCAAAGCAAGCAAAAGGAAAGAAAAAACAAAGATTAGAGCAGAAATAAATGAAATTGAGAACATGAAAACAATTGAGAAAATCAATAAAACCAGAAGCTGGTTCTATGAGAAAATCAATAACATTGATGGACCCTTTGCAAGATTGACAAAAAGAAGAAGAGAGAGGATGCAAATAAATAAGATCAGAAATGGAAGAGGAGACATAACCACTGACCCCACAGAAATAAAGGAAGTAATAACAGGATACTATGAACAACTTTATGCTAAAAAATACAACACTGTATTTGTAGTTGAATTCCATTTCAGTTGTAGATGAAACGGACAACTTCCTAGAAAGGCATGAACAATCAACTTTGACTTGAGAAGAAAGAGACGACCTCAACAAACCAATCACAAGTAAAGAAATTGAATCAGTCATTAAGAAGCCTCCCAAAAAGAAAAATCCAGGACCAGACGGCGTCACATGTGAATTCTACCAAACATTCCAGAAAGAATTAGTACCAATCCTGCTCAAACACTTCCAAAAAATTGAAGAGGAGAGAAAGCTATCTAATTCATTCTATGAAGCCAACATCACCCTTATACCCAAACCAGACAAAGATATTAAAAAAGGATCAAGATCCACTGCACTGGTTTGAATCTGTTGTGTATCCCAGATAAACCATGTCCTTTAATCCTTATTCAGTATTGCTGGGTGGTATCTTTTTTATTGTTTCCATGGAGATATGACTCACCCAATTGCAGGTGGTAATTTTGAGTAGATGATTTCCATGGCGATATGTCTCCACCTATTCAAATTGGGGTTGCTTACTGGAGTCCTTTAAGAGGGAACCATTTTGAAAAAAAGCTTTAGAGCCCACGCAGCCAGAAACCTTTGGAGATGAAGAAGGAATATGCTCCCGGGAGAGCTTCCTGAAACAAAAAGCCAGGAGAGGGCTAGTAGACTTCGCTACGTGCCCTTCCAGCTGACAGAGAAACCCTGAACATCTTGAACAAGGTTATCTGTACCTGGATGCCTTAGATTTGACATTTCTATAGCCTTGCTTTAATTTGGACATTTTCACAGTCTTAGGACATGTAAATTTGCAACTTAATAAACTCCCCTTTTTAAAAGCCGTTCCATTTCAGGTATATCACATTCTGGCAGCTTGCGAACTAGAACACCCACCTTGAATTGGGTGGGTCACATCTCCATGGAAACAATTTAATCAATAGGTCCCACCCAACAATAGGTCTGCATCCACAAGATTGAGTTAGAAGAAATGGCTTTTCTGGGATACATATAACAGTTTCAAACTAGCACAATCATGGTCAAGGTACAACAGGATTTTTTTGTACAAGTCAGATATGATGTACATGGAAACTAAATACATTTTACATAATACATTTTACAATATTGGTTCATTAAGATATTGTTAGGCATAGTGTAGGTTAATAAGCACTAACAGATTTTAAATGAGATCTTTCTACATCAGTAATATATAATCTGGTAATTCAGACTATGGAAAAAGCGGTATTCCTGGTCTGGTTGGAAGAGCAAAGTATTGATTAAGTAGATGCTTGGGGATAATAAGTATAGAATTAGAGGGAAGAGAATTGATTATTAAAAGAAATTTCATTCAAGGCCTCATGGCCTGTAGATTCCTTTGTTCCACTAGAGAGATATTTCTCTGTAAAAAATCCGATCTGGGCTCTCAGAACACTCCCTTTCCCCCGATAGGACTGAAAAAATACTGACAAACCCTGGGAAGCAGGGTTTAAATTTTGCCCATTTTTTAAAAAAAGAGAGAATCTATACTTAAAGACTTGAGATCATTTGCTGTGCTGGTTTGAATTTGTGGACCCCAGAAAAGCTGTCCTTTAATCCTCATTCAGTATTGCTGGGTGGGAGTTTTTAAATTATCCATGGAGATGTGACTCACCCAATTGTGGGTGGTAACTTTTGATTAGATGGTTTCCACGGAGGTGTGTCTACACCCATTCAAGGTGGGGTTGCTTACTGGAGTCCTTTAAGAGGGAACCATTTTGGAAAGAGCTACAGAGCCTGTGCAGCCAGAGACCTGCAGACTTACAACTTAATAAATTCCCCTTTTAAAAGCTGTTCTGTTTCTGGTATATCGCATTCCAGCAGCTAGCAAATTAGAACACTTGCCCAAGACTGTTCTGCTGAGAAGTAGGAATTTAGGAGTTTGAACTCGGGCAATCGAATTCTAGCATCCCTACCTTCCACTACTGTATTAGTCAGGGTTCTAGAGAAAGAGAGTCAACAGGGAACGCTCGCAAATATAAAATTTATAAAAAGTGTCTCATGTGACCGCAGGAACGCAGAGTCCAAAATCTGCAGGGCAGGCTGTGAAGCCGATGATTTCGATGGAGGATCTGGGCGAACGCCACAGGAGAGGCTCGCCAACGGAATCAGGAAGAGAGTCTGTCTCTTCTGAATCCTCCTTAAGAGGCTTCCAGTGATTAGATTAAGCATCACTCGTTGAGAAGACACCCCTTTGGCTGATTACAAATGGAATCAGCTGCTGATACAGCTAACATGATCATTATTTAATTCTATGAAATGTCCTCATCACAACAGACAGGCCAACACTTGCCCAACCAGACAAACAGGTTTCACCACTTAGACAAGCTGACACATGAACCTGACCATGACAGACCCACTACGCCACATTTTCAGCAGAGTGTTTTGGGGGAAACTTGTTTTCATTTTATTTCTCCTATATTAAAAAAGTAGCTTGAAAATTGTATAGGAAGTGATGATATCCACTACAACATTAATAAGAATAGCTAAAATCTATGAACAAGCTAAATGTCCAACTAAGCTTCCCAAGGCTGAACAGGAGTGGTGATGATATATGTTGTTGTGGGAGAGGGTTGCTAAGTAAAATCTGCCATTTTGGCTGAGTCTCTGTCCACAAGGGCAGCAGATGATCAAGGGGCAGCCTGTGGCTGCATGTCACCATGTTGCGGATATGTCAAGCCAGCTGGATCCTTCCAGGACAAATCCAAAGAATCGTTTCTATTCTGAATGATATAGGTTTATAAAATTGATTTTGAGGAAACAGCACTTTGGCAAATGATGCAAGCCTCATTGAAGCCAATGGAAAACCAAAGGTCTTCTTAGACCAGAACCTTCATTTTTGGTAAAGGTGTTAAGGGCAGTCCTTTCTTTTATAGTAAGCAGTATAAAAGTATAGTATAGTAAGAGTTTTTGGGATAAAACTCTTGTCAAAAACTTCTCAAAAGGGTGGGCCACAGTGGCTCAGCAAGTAGGGTTCTCGCCTGCCATGCTGGAGACCCAGGTTCAATTCCCGGTGCCTGCCCATGCAGAAAAAAAAAAAAAAAAAGAAAAACTTCTCAAAACCCAGTATCAACCTGACAAAGGAAGTTGTAAATGGTACACCTCAAAAAACTTTAGCCACAAATATTATCCTGAAATGAAATCTATGCATTTTGTATGGAAACCAGGTTTCAGATGTCTCAGTTTTGTCTTTTGGGAAATGCCACAAAAATAAAATAAAGAGGAGAAAAGAAAGTCAGGGTTTAAATCAGTACTATAAATAATCTGCGATGGTGGAAATGTTTTCTGTGCTGTCCAATATGGTAGCCAATATGGTCACTAAGCACTCAAAATGTGGCTTGTGTGACTGAGGATCTGAATTTTAAAATTTAATTTAATTTAAATCTGAATAACCACATGTGGCTAGTGACTATCATATTGGATAGCATAAGTCTAAAGTATTTTTCAGTGAATGTGTGGCTAAGAGGTAAGAAGCCATGTTACATAAAGTGGCAAGTGAATTGTTTGCAGAGTTGTATAAAGATAATTACATCCTGCCAAATGAATCAACTTTTAGAATAATAAAGGATTTTTTCTGAGGATAATGAAGATTTATGGAATGTTTATGTAAGGTAAAGATTCTCCATCATAGGTATACCAAGGAAGGTACAATGAAAGTGGTACAAGTTGAGCAGAAGTGCAATAAAAGGGTACATTGTAGAGAATTAAAAAAACAACAAAAACTGATTAAAAGTCTATCTCTTTATATTAACATCTTATGTTGGCAATTCTAAGCAGTCAGTGATAAAGTACTCCTCTCTGCCATTGTGTACCACAGTAGACCCTGCTCCCCCTTTGGTACGCTGGCTATTCTCATTCCTTAAATTTGTACAAGGTAAAAAAGATAATCAAATGTATGAGACTATGTGGTAGTTATTGCAGCTGTTCACATATATTTGGTTCTCTCTTTCCTTCCAGTCATATTTATAGTAAGATTTTATTCCCCCACTCTTTGAACTCAGGCATAGCCATGGGACTTGCTTTGGACAACCTTGTAAGCAGAAGCTTTAAAAGCCAGTGTGTGCCGTCCATACTTTTCTCCCCTCTATCAGGTTAACTGGAAATGTTCCAGATAGTGGCTACTCTATCAGCCTGGTTTCTGGAGTATGAGGACCATAAGCAACCCTTAATGAACATGTAATTTGAGCAAAAATAGATCTTTATTATTTTAAGCCACTGAGATTTGGGGTTATTTATTATTGTAGTCTAATCGACTCTGCTTAACTGAATCAATATACTTACGAATTTGACTTAGGAATTTCAGAATTTAGAGATAAAGTCGAGTTTAGAAATGAAAGGATAAGATGAACAGTTGAAATTTCAAGAACTTATCTACATAAAGTCACCTTCAAGAATCATAAGTGCAGAGAAATGATGAAGCATAGCAGCAATGAGCTAGCAGCCATCATCCATGTATTTAATATAGCATGGGTGCTTAAGAGTGTGGACAAAAAATAATACTGTAAAGTCATAGTGTATTAGTCATGGTTCTCTAAGGAAACAGAACTGACAGAAGCTATCTGTAAATGTTATGAGGTTTTAATAAAAATTGTTTCATACTACTGTGGGAATGAACGAGTCCAAATTCATTAGAGTAGGCTGCAAGCTGGGAACTCTGATGAAAGATTTTGATGAATTCCCTGGGAAGGCAGCTGGCTGGCTGTAATAGAGATGGAAATTCTCTCTTCTAACTGCTGAAATCATCACTTCTTTTAAAGGCTTTAACAGACTGGATGAGATGTCTCTCCTTGTTGAAGGAAATCTCCTAAGTTAATTGTAGATGGAATCAGCAATAGGTACAATCAACCTATTGAAGATTGAAGTCCATGAAATGTCCTCACAGTCACAATGAGGCCAGTGCTTGCTTAACTAAACAACTGGACATCACCTGGTCAATTTGACACGTGACTCTAAACATCACACACAGTAAAGCAAATATAAATGGCTCTTCAATAAATGAATGATGCTCAACTTATTTAATTATATAGGGTCAAGCTAGGCTATGCTGCCATAAGAACTGATACAACTAATACAATAATAGTCTTATTTCTTACTCTTACAGTCTGATAAGGGTTGAGCAGCTTTCTTCCATCTTGTAGCTATGCTATCTGGACCACTGGCCTCCAAGTTGCTGGTATTTTGCAGGAGGCATAGCAACTCCTTCATACAGTGCCTTGCATGAAGTGACATATCACTTCTGCTCACATTCCATTGGCAAAAATATCATAAGGCGCCTACTTAAAAATATAAGGGCCAGTAAAACATAGTTAGTTTATCTGCACATCCAGAGGGGAAAAAAAAGCTATGGTATATGTTCTAGTTTGCAAGCTGCCAGAATGTGATGAACCAGAAACAGAACAGCTTTTAAAAGGGGAATTTATTAAGTTGTTAGTTTACAGTTCTAAGGCCCTGAAAATATCTCAATTAAAGCAAGACTCTAGAAATGTCCAATCTAAGGCATCCAAGGAAAGATACCTTGGTTCAAGAAGGCCAATGATGTTCAGGATTTCTCTCTCAACAGGAAAGGCACATGGCGAACATAGCGATGTCTGTCTGCTAGCTTTCTCTCCAGACTTCTTGTTTCATGAAGCTCTCTGGGGGTGTTTTCCTTCTTCATCTCCAAAGGTCTCTGGCTGCCTGGGCTCTGTGATTCTCGTGGCTGTAAAGGTTTCTCCAAAATGTTTCCTCTTTTAAAGGGTTTCAGTAAACTAATCAAGACCCACGTGGAATGGGTGGAGTCACATCTCCCTCTAATTAAAGGTTAATGCCCACAATTGGGTGTGTCACATCTCCATGGAGATAATATAATCAAGTTCCAGCCTACAGTGCTGAATAAGGATCAAAAGAAATGCTGTCTCCACAAGATGGATCAGGATTAAAACATGGTTTTCCTAGGGTACATAATCCCTTCAAACTGGCACAGTATGTATATAGCTTTGCCTCAACTATACTTAGAGGCAAAATAAAACTATCTAGCAATATCATTTTCTTCTATCACATTGGTGGAGATAAAAACAATTTTGATAATGCGTTGGCAAGGGTATGGGTAAACAGATCATCTCACTCATTGCTGGTGGGTGTACATTTTTGCCATCTCTATAGAAGACAATATGGTACTATCTATCAAAATTAAAATACACATAATTTTTAACCCTGCCATTCTACTTCTGGGAATTTGTCCTACAAACTAAGACATATGCAAAAACATTTTTTGTTGTAATTAAGATTGGGAAAAAAATCGTAATTATTTATCAGTAGGGGCCATATTTAACCAATTAGTATACATCCATATAATGGAATACTATGTAGTATAAAGAATAAGGAAGCTCTTCATGAACAAGTTCTAAGATATGGAAAATTAATATATAATTAAGTGAAAAAAATGTGTTTAACATACTGATATTTGGGTAACAAATAACAAGAAAAAATATTTGTGCATTCATAAAAACATCTAATGAAAATTCAAGAAACTGATCTTGCCCCAGGGGCAAACTGGGGCAGGGAGACATTTTACTGTAGAATTTATTGTATCTTTTGAATTTTGAACAATGTTAATTACCTTAGGAAGATTTCAAATTAAGTTTAGAGAGAGGGATTCAGCCAGCCACTTAGCGTCTGTGCGACTTTGAGTAAGTTACTTCTCTCTCTGCCTCATTTTCCTCATTGGCAAAAAGAGGTAAAGAATAATAGTATCTATACCTCATGGGGTTGTGAGAAACCAATTGCAGTATTTAAGAAAATGCAATTCTGATGTGTTTGACTTCCATGCTGCTATAGAAATCTTAAAGCAAATGGGAATGGCTTGTGGAGTGGCAGGCAAAGCCTCTCTAATAAGGTGACACTACTCTGGAGAATTTTTCCATCATAGAGGACAGTAAATGCAAGGACACTGGGATAAGATTGAGTGAAGACAGCCGTAAGGCATGAGATCACTAGGTGGATGGGAAGATCATGGAAAATTATTGACTTTGGTTTCCAGCATAGAAATGACATGATGGACTTAACAGGATCCCTCTAGTTGCTGTGTGGAGGTAAAGACAGTAGAGTATGTAGGACAGGAGCAAGCAAGCCCTTGAAGACAGGTGATGCCAATCTTTGGCCTGAACCCTTACCCCTTTGTAAGCTAAACTTTTGCCCAAATAACCAAGAGTGAAAAGCTCTAAAGACAATACATTTTATTTTTCCTTAAATTATATAGCCAGTTTTAGTCATCAAATTTTGACACCTTTTTGCAGGTTATGGTATTTGGTTTGCTTTAAAGCACATTAGCACCAAAAGATGTCAGTCGTTTATTTATTCCTTCAGTTGAATCACTCCTATACACATCATTATGCAGTTTATCAAAAATAATTTTGTTTTTAGTAGAAAGGATTTTAGGTCACAAGGTTTCATGACCTTGTGCTAAAAATGCTTTCTGGAAATCATTTTTAACTAAGCCTTTTGAAACTTTCAAAGAATACAAATTGGCTTTGGGAAGTCAGCAGAGCATGAAATCGAACTATCCATTCTTAATTTATCAAACTCAGGATTCCAATTGAGGTTAATTCCTCCTCCATTATTTCTTACATACATCTTGTCTAGCAGAAAGCATGATGTATATAGAATGCAAAAAAATGTGGTGGTATGCTTAGTTAAGGTAGATACACTAGTGATGGCCCAAGTTTGTAAATGGTATTTTAAAGGTAGTTTGATTAATGAGAAAACACTTCAGGGTAGGTTGGAAACCGTGAACTTGTGCTGAAATCAAGAATATTTTTCTCAGTAGCCTATGGGACCAGATAGTTTCTAAACTTAGTCCTATTTCTAAATTTAGATTGGACTACATGATGATGTGCTTTTACAGTAAATCTTGATTAAACGCTTTAATGTCCTACCCTCACAAATTTGAAAGTACTAATCTAATGGCCACTGGCTTCCTCACCCTAGCATGTACTAGCTTACAAACCTGAAGGTTAACTCACTTGTCTCTTTCTAATCCTCAGTTTGCACCAGTACCAATATATAAGTTTAAAGACCAGTGGTGACTAATCGAATTCAGGATTCTTGAGATACCATAAACAGAGGTATGGAATTGAACCAAGTTTCACCTTCTGTGTGAACTTAATGGTACAGTAGAGACCAAGAAATTTAAGTTTTTCAACCCAGGTCTGTTTCAATTTTAAGAGAACTCATTTTTTCAATTTTTCTAGAAATGGTGGCATTCTTTTGAAGTTTTTTCCCTCTAAACAGCCGTTGTTACATGAATGGAATATGGGATTCAATCTAAAAATGTGTGATTTAGTCCAGATCTACTTTATTGCATATGAAAGAGTCAGGATATTCTCTCATCCTATAGATTTTCAAGAAAATTCCAATTAAAAAAAAAAAACTTTTCCTAATTTTCCTTCTAACCAAACTTCAAAAAATAGCCACTTGAAAATAAACCAGGAGAGTATTTTATCCCCCCAATAAAGCTGCAGGTTTTCATGCACCAAACAAATCTACAGAAAGAGCTAGTTTCAGTGCTCTTCTTTTAAAGTATTTATTTTACACCTATACCACACAGCATGGCATCTTAAAACACTGACATATAACTCCCTAATAAGATAACGCAAAACAAAATTGATTATCTTATTAGAAACAAGATACACCATCACTTTATAGTCTTCAAACATTATTGCACTTTAACTTTCATAATTTGACAATATATATATATTCATGAAACAATCTGCAGACAACTACTGTTTAACAAAGAACACTTTTAAGTAGACATGACTGTCCTAAATTGTTTATTAGGTATGAATTTTACAAACATTACTTATATTAGCGATAACGATGGAGCTGGAGAGTATTGCGCCTTCTCCAAGCTGCACGGCGAGAACCACCAATAGTGTGGTGGAACTTGTGGCCCTTTCCAAGGCCACGGCTCTTGCGGCCTGCAGATGTCAGCCCACGCATCTCCCTGTGCTTGTGGACTGGCTTGGTGATCCACTGGGTGTCAGGATTTCTTCTGATAGCTTTATGGAATGGATCAATGAGGATAACCTCAAAGAATTTGTACGTGGAATCTTCACCAACCCAGTAAGAATTCAGGACTCTCAGCGCCCCGCAGTGGCGTCCAGCTCGCTCCTAGAATAGGAAAACAGGAACAAGGTTACTCACATATCTCACAGTGGCAATTAGAAAGCTAGAATTCTAACTAGTTTACCACTAGACAAGAAACTGAAATTGTACACTAGGCTACTCAAATATTTACTAAGTATCCCCCAAGTGACTAGCACTTTTTTATTTCATACTTAAAATAAAATGAAATAAAAAAGTTCAGTAACAATGTAGTATGGCAGACTAACATCCTTAGATTTAAACTCCTCCCTAACTAAAGCATGTAAAGGTACCACTAACTGGCTAAAAAAATAGGATTCTGGAACCTTATCTTTTTCTAATATAATCTGGGAGAGGTTGGCAAATCTCTAGGGCCAGAAAATATTTTAGGCTTTGCAGTTCATATTTGGTCTCTTGCATATTCTTCATTGCCCTCTCCTTTTAAAAATGAAACAAAAACACAACCCTTTAAGAAAGTAAAAATCATGGAGCTTGCGGGGGGGGGGGGGGGCATGCTAGTTTGCCAACCCTACAGCAGGGCAGTTTAACTGACTAAGCCAGAAGAAAAATAAGACCAGAGACATGAATAAATGCAGACTCTATACATCTTGGTAATCTGTTCAAGATAGTTTCCTATCTTTCAAAAGGTAAGGCTCCACAGGTTCACACTAATTGAAAAACCCAACATTCCCATTATATATTAAGACCAGAAAGGTAAGCGACAGTCTTCATATGCTGACAGCAACTGCTTTTTACTTAATAAAGCTCCCAAAATCCTATTTTATACAAATAACTATCAGAAAAATTGCTCAAGTACTTCTCCCTCACCATCTAACAGTACTACCTGAAATAAAAACTACTTACCTCAGCAACAGACTGAAGGCTTCTAGCAAACTTCAGCTGGTTAACACCATGATGGACAGGCTTGCCATAGGTTGCACCCTTAGGAACCGGGCGTTTGCGGCCACCACGGCGCACTCGAATCCTATAGATGACATAACCTATACAGAGAGGATCGCGATGGTTTTAAAGAAAGTCTCAAGGGTGGGAGACTCAATGACTTGTCACTAAAGCTTCAACACCAAATAGATTTCATCTTTTATGGAAATAAAACTACTCAAAACCAGGGTATGAAGTTTTCTTTAAAAATAAAAAACAAAAGAATAAAACACACATCCCAGTATCTTGCAAACTACTCTATATGTTATTGAGTTGGATATTATTAATCATTTGGGAAGTAGATTAGTTTCTCCCTCCCACTCATTAGTTGGTTTAGACCAGTCTAATACAGATATATAATCTCTGACACACCATTTTAGACAATTGTGTTCAGTCATTTACTAGTCTGGATCTAGCTGAACCAGAAGATGGCTTTCCCCAAAGCCTTTTGTGAAGACATTGTGCAACGGTGCTTCGTACTAATCCCCAGTTACTAGCTTTTCTCAAGAAATTACACCCAACCATCCGCACAGAGAGACCACACACCTTGCTTGGCCTTGTAGCCCAGTCTGCGCGCTTTATCAGGTCGGGTGGGACGGGGGGCCCTGTGGAGCGCAGAGAGCTGGCGGTACTGCCAGCAGCGGACCCTCAGAAGAAAGCGCATGACATCGGACTGCTTCTTCCTCCATAGCTCCTGTATGTACTTATAGGCACCCATCTTGGCTTACTACCTTTGAGATAAAACTGGGTATTAAAAAATATGCATCCATTTAGAAGACCCCACCCGTCCATCTTAGTTCCCCACCAGGCACAAGGAAGTCAGTGGAATTAAATGGCTCTTCACGAACTGAAGGGGAGAGTCAGGCCAACCCCCACCTCCGCGTCCTAGAAGAGCGGCTAGGCACGTTTTTGCTAAACGAATAAATGGAGCTTTGCTTGGAGACTGAAGGGGCGGGTGACAACGGGAGTGGCAGGCTGCAGCGTAAACCAGGGTTTGATACTAAAGAAGATGCTGACGCCGCCGCGGGCTAACTCTCGAGAAAAAGCACTTACCCCACCCCCACCCATCGCTCTAGCCTCACGGCGCCTCAGACCCGGCTTCCCACTCCCTAGTTTCACACCACCCTTTCCTTCAGGCTCTGGGCCCAGCGCGAACTCGCTCCGCCATCACATCTACCCCTAGCCCGCCCAGAGGATTCTTCTCCATTCCCGCACTGCCCCGCATCCTGACCGAACTCGCGCCGCACAGGAGGCAGGAGGAGCTACGAGGACGCAGGGTAGGAGAGTTTGGATGGTTGAGGCGAAAAGAGATTAGCGGCGGATGGATAAGCGTTCGACCGGTCCACAGCTTACCTGATGGCTGCCGCCAGACGGAAAGGAAGTAACCTTTCTCCCACAATTCCTTTTAGGCTCCTCCCCCCACAACAGCGAACCTCTTTCCGGTGGAAGGCTGAGGCTGCCCAGAGCCTCACGGGAAATGCAGTTCTGGCTTCAGCTTATGGTTGGAGCTCTGCCCGGTTTGGGCGTAGCGTCCCCTATCGTCCCGCCCCCTGCTCCGCAGAATTCGAACCTGAGAGGTCGCGGCTTCGCGAAAGGTGTGTTGGTGGTAAGGCCTCGGCTTGCTAGAGTGCCGGACAGTCCCGCCGCTGGGAAGAGGCAAGTTGGGGGCGGTGCTCCAAAGCCCGCGGCCTTTGAGCACTGTGAGGCGGTCCCTGCCGCTGTCACCGGGGTCCGCAGAGGTGTGCGAGTCTGTTTCACGCATCGCGGACTCCTCACTTGAGACGTCGGTGCGGTCTCCCGGGTGTGATTTTTCCTCTGTCAGGACGGGCGCCGAAATTTGGGGTCTCACGGGGTTCTGACAGACGCCCGCGACGCCTCTCCAGCCCCTAACCAAGGCCTTCGTGGAGCTGAGGCCCGCGGGCTGTGCCTCTTGCGGTCTTCCAAGGCTGAAATCCCCGCAGGCCCCGGCTCGGGGGAATTTTGTTCGAAAAAGATTCCGGGAGCGGGGGAAGGGCGACTCGGCACCTTCGGACTTGGTCCCAGATTTGCTACCTCAGAACTACGGTTTTTTAGAAGAGCAAAATATTTTATTTGCCAAACCTGTTAGGCAAGTGCGAGTGTGTTCGGAAAAAACGTCGAGAAAATCCTGAAATGCTGGCAAACGCCGCTGCGTTCCTAATTGAAAAATAGTTTACTGCCTTTTTTGCGTCTCCGGAATATTTTCGTTCTTGCTGTAGGCTTGCGGTTTTAATTCCCTATCAAATTATAGGTTTAAATGTGGTCAGTGTTTAAGAGCGTCATATTTACATTCGAAATCATTAACAGTTTTCGGTTTTTTTCCCCCATTAGTGGGTCATATTTTATCTTATTTTAATCGCAGCTTTTTCATTCTAAGCGCTATCACCTGGTTCATTGAGTCATTCAACAAATGTATTTTAAGTGCTTAATGTGTACTAGGATCTGTCCTAACTGCTGGGAATGCAGCAGTGAACATCGCAGACAGAAATTCTAGCCTTGGAAACGGCCTCTAAGTATAAATATCATAAATTAGATATGTGTTGTGTTTGTGTGTGGTTAAGTGCTAAGGAAAAAAAATTAAGGTGGGGCAGGAATAAGGGGTATTGAGTAGGATTAGCAAGTTTAGATAGAGGGTTTGGAGTGAGTCTCTTTGAGAAGATGACATTTGAGAAGACTTCAAGGATGTGAGCCTTGAGAGAGCGGGAATAATGTCGAGCAAGGGGAAAGGGCCAAAGCTGGAGCACGCCAGGATTAATAGAGGAATAAGAAGGTGATTTGGCTTTCTCAACTGTAGGAGAAAGTAGAGAATTCCCTCAGAGAGGTGAAGGTTCTTAAAAGGATTTTGGGTGTTTATGAAATTGGAAACCTTTGGAAGGTTTTGAGCAGAAGAATGACTTCATGGGATTTACGTTTTAAAAATATTTTGCTTTGGCCCTAAAATGAAGGGGAAAAGAGTTCAAACGGAGACGTGTTAAGAGGTTGTGTTAGTTCCATATTGCCGCTGTAATAAATTTACTGGTTAAAAACACAAATTTATTATCCAACAGTTATGTAGGTCAGAAGTCTCACAAAGCTGAAATCTCAGTGTCAGTAGGTCTGCATTCTTTCTGGAGCTTTGAGGAAAGAATCTGTTTTCTTGCATTTTCCAGTTTCTAGAGGCCACCTGCAATCCTTGGGTCCCAATCCTGCCGTTCATCTTCAAAGTCAGCAGGTTGGCAACCTCAAATCTTTATAAGAATGAAGATCCTTCTGATTACCTTGGGCCCACCTTGATAATCCAAGATAATTTTCCCAACAGAAGGTACTTAATCATATCTGCGAAATCCATTTTACCACATAAGATAACATGTTTTGGGGATTAGGATTCCATATCTTTGGGAAGGGAAGCAGGTGAGAGAAGATTGTACTCAGATGCCTTCAGTTAATGATAAAAGTTAAGTGGTGCAACCGTATTGTGTTTTGAAGGTAGAGCTAACAAGATTTACGTATGTAGGGTATGAAAGTAAGGAGTCAAGGATGGCTGACCACAAAGTTGGATGAATCATTTAGGAAGAAGATTCTGCTAATGTGAATAATTACTGCTAATTTCTATGTTTCGCGAGATTTGAGTTTTTATTTCCAGTGATTTTGAGATTCCTGAGGGCAGGAATCATGTCTGTTTTGGCTGCTTAATTTGTTCCTAATGTCTGACATTATGGTAGGTCTTCAGTAAGTGTATTTGCTGAATGAATAGAAGAATAGTAAGGTGGCATCTGCTTTATTGTATTTTATTACGTGCAACACTGTTTGAAAAATTCTTTTAATATGTGTTTATATATGTAAATTTTATTCATATATGGATAAATAAAAGTATTGCACACCATACAAACTTTAAATGCTTACATTAACAAATACAGTGGTTTTCCACATATGTGATGCTCATTTTTTGATAAGATCTATTATAATGTCTCTCCTATAATATTTGTGTCTTAGTATTACTGTTTTTCTGATTTCAAAAAAGTCATGTTTTCTTATGAAAGTAGAATGATCCTCTTAGACATAGAAGTACTAACAATTTTGGAAGCGGTTTCTGACTGCTCTTCAGAGAGAATATTGGCCAAGCTCAGTGTTTTCCACAGGGATGAACCAAATTGTATTTATTCTCTAACAGCATTGATTAGCTGTGTAAGCAAAGCAAAATGTGTTTAAGACTGCACTGGCTCTTCCCTGTTTTCCTTAGGCACGTACATTAGATGAGGATAAGTAGGTCTCATATTGAATTTTATCATATAGCAGTTTCTGAGAGTACAGACTGTAAACAGGTAGCTATAATTACTGCTTCTTGCATTATCCTCAGTGTTAATTCATTTTCTGGATAAGCAGTTTCTACTATCATAGCATCTCAGTGTTGAAAGGAACCTTAGAGGTCACCCATATACTTCGAGCATTTTAAACTCCTTGAAATCTAGACTTTAAGAGTCTTGAACATGCCGAGGATCTCTTTGTGTAACTCATGATTCAGTGTCTGTTCAGGATACTGCAGATGACCTCTTTTTGTATTTGGAAGGAAATGATACATATTTCTTGTGTTTGAGAATGTAAAACATTGTAATGCTTATAGAACTAAGCTTTTAGTAGTTTTTGTTTGTAAATTTGGGTTTATTTAAGTGTTTGCACCATTTATATGTAATGTTAGACCCCATCTTCATCATCATATATAGGAAGTGTTTTTGTATAGACTGTAATGTTATTCATATAAAACTTCTCATGAGATATTAATTTTTTAAAGAATTAATACTTTTTGTTGTATGGTAGTAGGCCACTAGTCTTTTGCTTTGTGGAGTATCTCACTTGAAGGACACCCAGAAACCTAGAATGATTCAGCCATACCTAATGTTGGATTAATTACACCCTTTAATTTTTGTTTTCCTTTTGATGGTGTATTGAATGAGGTCTATTCTGTTTAATCCCTTCTATTCTCTTCTTAAAAATATTCAAATTTTTAGCTAGTATTTTGAACTATTTCTATTCAGTTACTTTTACTGTTTGTTTTTGATAGAGACCTATCTGATAGAACTGAAATGGACCCCCCATTTGTTTAGTGTTTATTTATTTATACACAAATGTGCACAAGTACATAATAATATATATATATATGTTTACATTAGGAAAGTCATACAGGACAATCATGCATAAAATACAGGAATCCCATATATCTCCCTATTATTAATACCTTGTATTGGTGTGGTACAATTGTTACAATTGAGGAAAGCACATTTTTATTGTACTATTAACTATAGTCCATGGTTTAACTTTAAGATTCACTGTGTTATGTAGTTCCTTTGATTAAAAAAAATTTTTTTGTTCAAGTACCGTATATACAACCTAATATTTCCTCTTTTAACCATATTTAGATATATGTATTTCGTGCTGTTAATTATGTTCATAGTGTTGTACCACCATCCACTATCAAAACATTTCCATCATTCTAAATAGGCTGTGTACATTTTAAGCCTTAACTCCTTATTCCCTATTCCTATCCCATTCTCTGGTAACCTGTATTCTAGATTCTCACTCTGAGTTTGCTTATTCTAATTATTTCTTATCAATGAGATTGCAGTATTTGTCCTGAACTTTCTGAGGTATTGCCAAACTGTCTACCACATAGGATGCAATATTTTACATTCCCATCAGGAATGAATGAGTATTTCTATTTCTCCATATGCTTTCCAACACTTATAATTTTCCATTTTTTAAATAGTAGTCATTCAAGTGGGTGTGAAATGATATCTCATTGTGGTTTTGATGTGCATTTCCCTGATGTCTAATTATGTTGAGCATCTTTTCATGTGCTTTTTGCCCATTTGTATATTTTCTTTGGAGAAATGTCTATCAAGTCTTATGCCCATTTTTTTTTTAATGGGGTGTTTGTCTTTTTGTTGTTGAGTTAAAGGATTTCTCCATATATTCTGGATTTTTTTTTCCTTTAGTATCTCTTTTATTTTATATTGGCAAAGTGAAATACGATTTAATATTTTTAAAATGTTTACAAGATATCATTTTCTACCTTTTACTGGCTGCTTTGCTGTATGTCTTTTTTAAATGAAATTTTACTGAAATATATTCACATACCATATAATCATCCAAAGTGTATAATCAGTGGTTCACAGGAGCATCATAGAGTTGTGCATTCATCACTACTATCAATTTTTGAACATTTTCATTACTCCAAAAAAAAAATAGATATAAGAATAAAAATGAAAAGAATACTCTGGATTTTAAACCCTTCTTGGATGTGTGGTTTCCAAATATTTTCTTGCATTGTGTAGGCTGTCATTTTATTTTCATGATAATGTCCTTTGAGGCACAAAAATTTTAAATCATGATGAGGTTCCATGTATCAATTTTTTTGTTGTTGTAGCTTGTGCATTCGGTGTAAAGTCTTAGAACCATTGCCTAATAGAAGGTCCTGAAGATACTTCTCTAGGTTTTCTCCTGGAAGTTTGATAGTTCTGGTTCTTATTTTTAGGTCTTTGGTTCATTTTTGAGTTGATTTTTGTATATAGTGTGAGGTAGGAGTCCTCCTTCATTCTTTTGCAAATAGAGGTCCAGTGTTCCCTGCACCATATGTTGAGGGGACTATTCTTTCCCAATTAAGTGGTCTTTGTCCCCTGTTAAAAAATCAGTTGGCTGTAAATGTGAGGGGTGATTTCTGAACTCTTAATTCTAGTCTGTTGATCTACCTGTCTATCCTTCTGCTAGTACTGTGGAGTTTTAATTATTGTGGCTTTGTATTAAGTATTAAAATTGAGAAATATGAGTCATCCAACTTGTTCTTTTTCAAGATGGCTTTGACTCTTTGGAGCCCTTACCCTTCCATATAAATTTGATGATTGGTTTTCCCATTTCTGCAAAGAATGTTGTTGAAGTTTTGTTTGGAATTGTGTTGAATCTGTAAATTGTTTAGGGTATAATTAACAAGACTAAAGTCTTTCAATCCATGAGCATGGAAAGTCTTTCCATTTATTTAGGTCTGTTTCATATTTCTTAGCAATGTTTTACAGTTTTGTGTGTACAATTCCTTTACTTCTTGGTTAGACTTCTTCCCAGAAATGTGGTTCTTTTAGTTGCTATTGTAAATGGAATATTTTTCTTGATTTCTTTTTCAGAGTGTTCATTGCTTGTGTATAAACACTTAGGAATTTGGGTGTTGCTCTTGTGCCTCTCCACTTTGCTGAATTCATTTAGTAGCTCTAGTATCTTTTTTTTTTTTTTTTTTTTTTTTTTTTTTTTTTTTTTTTTTTTTTTTTTTTTTTAATTTGCATGTGGGCAGGAGGCACCAGGGATCAAACTCCAGACCTCCAGCACGGCAGGTTGGAGCTCTGCCTGCTGAGCCACGGCAGTCGCCTTCTAGTATCTTTTTGTGGAAATAATGTCTTTTTAATTTGCCACACACTCTTTTTTATTTTTTAAACCAGTTTTATTGAGGTAAATTCACATTCCATACAATCTATCTAAAGTGCACAATCATTTTTTGCTAGTATATTCACAGAGTTGTGCCTTCAACACCACAATAAATTCTAGAGCATTTTCACCCTCAAGAGGGTTCACTATGTTATACAGTTCCAAGTTCCATGCTCTGCTTTCTTTCTAGTGACACACACAACCCTAAACTTTCCCTTTCAACCACAATCACACCCACATATTTTTGCTGTTAATTACACTCACTATAATGTACCACCATCACCTCTATCCATTTTCAAATATTTGAAATCAGTTTTTTACTTAATTTCTGCATAAATTAAGCATCAACTTCCCATCCTCTGCCCTCATTCTATCTTCTGATGTCCTAGATATTAACACCATGAGGTTGCTAGTTATATTCAGTTCATATTAGTGAGGTCATATAGTATTTGGCCTTTTGTGTCTGACTTATTTCACTCAACATAATGTGCTCAAGGTTCATCCATGTCATCACATGTGTCATGAGTTCATTTCTTCTTACAGCTGCATACTATTCCATCATAGAATATATCACATTTGTTGATCCATTCATCACTGATGGACAACTAGATTGTTTCCAACTTTTGGCAATTTCAAATAATGCTGCTATGAACATTAGTTTGCAAATGTCTGTTTGTGTCCCTGCTTTCATTTCTTCTGAGTATATAGCTAGCAGCAGGATTACCAGATCATATGGCAGTTCTATACTTAGCTTGCTGAAGAAAACACCTCACTCTCTTCTACAGGGGTTGTACCATTCTACAGTCCCACCAATAGTGAATAAGTGTTCCTATTTCTCCACATCCTCTCCAACACTTGCAATTTTCTGTTTTTTAAATAGTGTCCATTCTAGGAGGTGTAAAATAAAACCTCATTGTAGTTTTAATTTGCATTTCCTTAATAACTTGTGATGTTGAACATCTTTTCATGTGCTTTTAGCCATTTGTATATCTTCTTTGGGAAAACGTCTATTCTTATCTTTTGCCCATTTTTTACTTGTATTGTTTTGTCTTTTATCCTTGAGTTGTAGGATCTTTCTGTATATTCTGGAATTAAAGTCTTACCAGATGTGTTAGTCAGTGTTTTCTAGAGAAACAAAACCAACAGGAGAGATCTGTAAATATGAGATTGATAAAGTGGTCTCAGGCAACCGTGGGAACGGAAGAGTCCAATATCCATAGGGCAGGCTGTGACACTGGCAGCTTTGATGAAAGGTCTCAGTGAACACAGGATAGGCTCGCTGGCTGAAGAAGCAGTGGAGTCTCTCTTCTTCCATAAAAGCCTTCAGCTGATTGAATTATCTCATTGTGGGAGATACCCTTTCGTGGATCGAAGATGTAATCAGCCAGAGATGCAGTCAGCTGACTGATGGTTGAATAAACCAGCCTCCTGGTTTATCAGCCAACCATGAAATATTCTTGCAGCAACAGTCAGGCCAGTGTTTGCCTGACCAGGCAACTGGGCATAATCACTTGGCCAGGTTGACCCCAGAACCTTACCATCGCATCAGCTATGTGGTTTCCAAATACTTTCTCCCATTGCGTAGGCTGCCTTTCACCCTCTTGAAAACTTCTTTGAAACACGAAAGTCTTCAGATTTGAAGAAATCCCATTTATCTGTTTTTTTCCTGGGTTTTTCCTTTGGATATATGGTTTAAGAAGTCACCTGCTGCTGCAAGATCCTGAAGATATTTCTCTACATTTTCTTCCATGAGTTTTTTTGGTTCTGACTTTTATATTTAGGTCTTTGATCTATTTTGAGTTCTTTTTTACTTTTTTTATTATATAGTATAACATATATACAAAGCAAAGAAATAAAAAAGCAATAGTTTTCAAAGTACTCTTCAACAAGTAGTTACAGGACAGATCCCAGAGTTTGTCATGGGCTACCGTATGATCCTCTCATATTTTTCCTTCCAGCTGCTCCAGAATGTAGGAGGCTAGAGAGCTTAAATATTTTTTTATCATCATGATAGACTTTTTTCCCTTCTTTTTTTTTTTGAGAAAAATAACATATGTACCCTGTGTTACTTAGATTCAGTTGTCACCTTGGCCAGGTGAGCATACCTAGTCTTGTTGCTGCGGACATAAGCCAATGGTACTTGAACCTCATCTGTTGCTAATTAATCTGCAGTCGGCTAGGAGGCGTGTCTGCTGCAATGAGTAACGTTTGACTTAATTGGCTGGTGCTTAAATGAGAGATCGCAAGGTAGCACAGCTAAGCAGCTCGGCATTCCTCATCTCAGCACTTGCAGCTCAGCCCAGGCCTTTGGAGATGGAGAAAGAAGTCACCCCGGGGAAAGTTGTTGGAACCCAAGGGCCTGGAGAGAAGACCAGCAGAGACCATCCTGTGCCTTCCACGAAAGAAAGAGCCTCAGTGGAAAGTTAGCTGCCTTTCCTCTGAAGAACTAACAAAATAAATCCCCTTTTATTAAAAGCCAATCCGTCTCTGGTGTGTTGCATTCTGGCAGCTAGCAAACTAGAACATACCCAAAAGCCATAAATTTCAAAGAACAGCACCACAATTAGTTGTAGAACAGATTTCAGAGTTTGACATGAGTTACAATTCCATGATTTTAGGTTTTTACTTCTAGCTGCACTAAAATACTGGAGACTAAAAGAGATATCAATTTAATGATTCAGCATTCAGATTCATTTGTTAAATCCTATCTTCTCTGTATACATTTTGAGTTAATTTTTGTATAAGGTATGCATTCTAGTTTGCAAGCTGCCAGAATGTGAAATACCAGAAACAGAATAGCTTTTTAAAAGGGGAATTTATTAAGTTGCAAGTTTACATGTTCTGAGGCTGTGAAAATGTCCAGATTAAAGCAAGGCTATAAAAATGTCCAATCTAAGGTATCCATGAAAAGATACCTTCATTCAGTAAGGCTGATGACATTCAGGGTTTCTCTCTCAACTGGAAAGACACATGAGGAACATGGCAACATCTGCGAGCCTTCTCTCCAGGCTTCTTCTTTCATAAAGCTCCCCCAGGGGCATTTTCCTTCTTCATCTCCGAAGGTCTCTGGCTGTGTGGGCTCTAAAGCTTTTTCCAAAATGGTTCCCTCTTAAAGGGCTTCAGTAAGCAAACCCCACCTGGAATGGGTAGAGAAACGTCTCCATGGAAACCATCTAATCAAATGTTACCACACACAGTTGGGTATGCCAAATCTCCATGGATAATCAAAAAGATCCCGCTCGGGTGGGCCACAGTGGCTCAGTGGCAGAGTTCTCACCTGCCATGCCAGAGACCCGGGTTTGATTCCCAGTGCCTGCCCATGCAAAAAAAAAAAAAAAGCTCCCGCCCAACACTATTGAATGAGAATTAAAGGACATGGCTTTTCTGGGGCACACAACAGATTCAGACCAACACAGTATGAGATAGGGATCCTCTTTCTTTCCTTTGGCTATGGATATCCGAATTCTCCTAGCACCGTTGTTGAAGACACTGCTCTGTCCTGGTTGGATGAACTTGGAAGCCTTGTCAAAAATCAATTTATTGCAGATGTTAAGGTCTGTTTCTGAATTCTTAGTTCAATTCCATTGGTCAATATCTATCTTTATGTCAATAACATGCTGTTTTTACTACTGTAGATTGTAATATGCTTTAAAGTCAGGAAGTCATAGTCCTCCAACTTCAATTTTTCTTTTTTAAGATGTTAATTTTTTTGCTATTCAGGGTCCCTTACCTTTCCACATAAATTCAGTAATTGAAAGGCATGTGGCTGGCATCTGCTGGTCCCTTGCTTCTGTGCTCTGTTGCTTTCAGCCTCTGTTTTCTGTGGAGATTTCTTAGTTGACATCTATGGGCCTTCATTTAGCTCCCCTAGGACACAATTCTGGGTTCTGGCTTGCTTTAGCATCTCATAGAAAGGCACATAGCAACATCTGTTGGGCCTTGCATCTCCAAACGTTTGCGTCTCGAGTTGTCACTATCAGTTCTGAAGCATCTGTTCTCCACGTGTCTGCATCTGCTCTGAGCTTTCTCCAAAATGTTCCCTCTTTTAAAGGACTCCAGTAAACTAATCAAGACCCACCCTGAATGGGCAGAGTCACATCAAAAGGCCACACCCACAATTAGGCAAGCTACATCTCTGGAGATAGTCTGATCAAAAGGGTTTCCACCCTGCAGTTGTGTATTAGGATTAAAGGACGTGGCATTGCTGGGGTACACAGACAGCACTTTCAAGTCAGCACACTAACAAAGACAAATCAATGCCAAAAACTCCTCTCTCAGTCTTGAAAATTTGCTCTGTGTTGGCTGCTACTTTCCTTCAGAGTTTAATCCTCCTGGCAAACAAATCAGCCCAGGTGAAAGTGTACGTTATACGGTACTTTGTGTATTTTCCTAGCCTGTGTCTTATTTTGGGATTTTGCTTGCTCCTGTCCTAAATGGTTCCTCTATTTATGGAAATTTGAATACTCCTTGTGAAATAGTTTCTCACTCTCCTGGGTGCGCTATTGTATGACTTAAAGCGGGTAATCCTTTGCCCCAGGCCATTTTGATTTCTTATTTCTTTACTGTTTTAGTTGTTAGCAAGCTGTTTTTGTCTGCTGCCCAGGTTGTGGGAGGGTGCTCCAGAGATGTTTCCTGGTTCATTTTTTTCAGGCTTCCACCCCAAAGATTGGCAAAGACGCCATACAGGCACACATGCAGGCACCCATGTACGTGCAAAGGGGTTATGCTGCTACTGTAGAACAGTGCTAGGACCCACAATGAGTGTACAGACTGGCTCCACACCATACCAGGAGAGGGTTCAGCAAGTGTGCCTGAGCTTTTCTTACTGGCTTTAAAGCTACATTTTCTTGATTTGACACTTGTGCAATTACTGCAACCCTTTAACTGTTTTTCTGAAGCTTTGAGGAAAATAACTCTGCCATGTTTGCTAGTTTTTCAAAGACTGTGGGGAAATTGCAACCTCAAGCATCTTAGGCTGCCACAAAAATTTCTGGTCAACCAGAAATCTACAGGATATACCTTTTTAATATTTGAAAATTTCCCCTATGAATGAATTACTTACTAAATTTAAAAACTAAAAGAAAGAAAAATAAAAGGTTTTAAAGACTTTCTATTCTCTTCACAGTGATCCTGAGAGAAGATGGGAAAGGGCTGCAAGGTCGTGGTTTGTGGATTGTTATCTGTGGGCAAAACTGCAATTTTGGAGCAGCTTCTTTATGGAAATCATACTATTGGTAAGCCTATTTTTCTCTAGTTTCTTTGTAGCGTCTCTGAGCTACTGGAGGGAGATCTTTTCTTGGTCATGCTTAACCTAAATGTAGG
>PVIY010036608.1:0-25324 GCA_004026745.1 Myrmecophaga tridactyla | reverse complement strand
GTGGCTCTCTCCCATAGCAGGGAGAAAGCCCAATGCTTCCTGCGGAAGATCTTCCTCCAGCTCGTATCTCGCGTCGCGGCTGCTCCTGTAATCAATGTCTCTGGGAGGGTCTAGCTGGGAGGCCAGGCGAATGGGCCCCCTGGCCACCGCAAAGGTCTGGATACCTCTCCATTAGAAACCTCTGGTTATCTTCAGTGGTTTCTATCATCAGTGCCTGCCTGCCATTTGCCTTTCTGCCACTTTCAGCAGAAGGACACAGCTCTATTGTCAAAGCATCTTAAAATCTGTGGTATCATAATTATCCCTCAGAAATTCGTTATATTTGGTGTCAGAATTCAAATTTAACTTTTATTTCTTTCCTTTAATTAGTGTTTTCCTACAATCTTGAATGTTTCTGAGAAAGCAAGAGAATTTCAGAGCAATAGCTAGACCTTGAATATATTTTTTTCCAGCACTTCATTTCTCACTGTTAAAATAATTCTAGAATTAGACTTTGTGGGAGGTAGCATGGTACCATCCATTGTTGGAAATATAAATATATTTAGGAACTCACAATAGCTTGCTTGCAGTATTATTCTGTTCCATGCACACACACACATCTTAACATAGTTGAATATGTATATTTTATGCATCTCATATAATGAACACTAAAATATCAGAATCAGGAACTATATCTCAACACTCGATAGTGCTGGAAACCCAATGTTCTCCATATAGGTACCACTGAGGAAAATAACGTCAAAGGGAATAAATGCATACTTTGTTCATTAGTAAGAAAAGTCAATTAAATGTGTGAGTGGCCGCTTCCATAAGTGGGAGCAGTTAAACTTAATATTGTGTAGAAAGACCCTTGGAATCTCTTCATAGCTTTTCTGTTGTTGTTGTTTTCCTATGGTGGAAAATGTCCTATATATAATTTAGGTATTAATGAACTGCCTCCATGTGGCCCATGCACAAAACCTGAGACAGGCTATGTCTTGAGAGAAACAAGGGGGTCTACCCGAGTAAGGCATGTTCTCCCACTGTGTGAGGAATGGCAATGGCCGAAGCATTTTCTGTGCCTAGGAGGGGCATGGAGCCTGTATCTCCCCAAACATGGAAGGAGAGAAAAAGAAGTGCAATACAGTATAAAATGTTTTCTTTTTCTTTTTACCTCATTACATCAACATTTGGAACCACTTCAAAGAAGTATACCAATTTCTTCTTTCTTCTGGAGGCCTTCCCACCTTTTCCCTCAGTGTAACTCTCACAAATTCTGGGACTCTTCCTCTGACTTCTCCAATATTAACATTACAAGAAATATATTAATATTATTTCCAAATTAGACAGAATACTTCATGTATGATCTGCTTCTCACTTAGTTTTCTCCTCCCTCATGAGCACTTCTTTTTTTCTATATTCTTTATGTTTTAATCATCTTCTTTGTCTTTATTATATAATTACAAGTCAGGTACATATTATAAGAAAATGACTTAAACACCCTCTAACATATTCCCAACTTTCAGAGTTTTCAATTTCCCTTATAATTCCAAAAGATTTTTGATAGTGGAACTTTATTGTATAGCCTTGGAGGCCAAACAGCTTTGGTTCCAATCCAGCACTTCCTACGTATGTGACCTTAGCTAAGTTACTTCCCCTCTCAGTCTCTTCTATGCAAAGTAGTGATATTATTATTCATTATCTACCTCACAGAGTCTTGTGATTACTAAATGAGATAACACTTAGTACACAATAAAATGCTTAATAAAAACTATCAGTTTTGATTATTTTTGCTGGGCTTAGAGGAATCCTGAATATCATTTTAGCCAGTGGTTCCCAACTTATCAATTTTGATTATTTTTGCCAGACTTAGAGGAATCCTAAATATCATTTTAGCCAAAATGGTGGTTCCCAAACTTAGCTTCACCAGGGGAGGACCATCTGGGAATCTTTCAAAACTTCTGATGCTAAACCTTAGACCAATGATTCTCACTTTGATGGAGAGCTAATAAAGGACACAAATGCCCAGGATCCTTGAAGGATTCAGTCCTTTGTAGGTTTGCCATGTTTGCCAGGTGATTCTAATTCACACCATACCCTACACCTAGGCCAATGAAATTAGTATGACTGGGGGGAAGACCCAGGCATGGGCAGGTTACAAAACTACTCAGCTGATTCCAATATGTAAATAGCCACTGACCCAGACAGACCTATTCCCTCATTATTTGTTTGCCAAAACTCTTCTGGTGCCGTTAGCAGACTTGCCCGTGTGACTAAACTACTTCCTGGAAAAGCTAGCTTAAAAGTTCAGCTCTCTTCTCGCCTATCATGCCAGAGACCTGGGTTCGATTACTGATGCCTGCCCATGCAAAAAAAAAAGAGTTCAGCTCTCATGAAAATATATACCTTATCTATTGCTCTATCTGCCACTAGTTAAGGGAAACCTTGTATTGTCAAAAGATTTAAAATCTTTTTTTCATCAATCTAGGAATTGCTTATCCATAATTAAAACAACTAAAAAAACCTGAAATACCAGGTCAACCAATTTGCTTCCCCTGTTCATATGTCAAGGACATTATCTGTTTGTTTTTCTACTGATTGACCACAGAGCTTAGAGCTTTATGAACACAATCTGAGATGTTCTTTACAAGTTATTGGTTTAATATGGGACATCCTTGAAAGTTATTCATATTAACCCAGCACATCTGTATAAAAAGTGAAAATTTCAGGTGAATTGTTAGTATCTTTCCCCACCCAACAAGCCTTAAATAAGCAGTTGATTGGTGCCACTACCATGAGACACATTATGTACCACTACCCTTTGCTGCCAATGCATTGCAAATCTGTCCTGCTGAACCAATCAATCACTCAATGAACTACTGGGCAATTAACAAGGGAGAAGATTCCTGTCAATAATGGTGGAGAGTTCTGGCAGAAACTTTGTCAATTAAAAGCCAGCAAGAGAAAACACTATTTCTTTGCAGAACACAGAATTAAATGACAAATTGCAATAGCTAAGGGTCCATTTATAACTTGGTGGGAGAGAATTTAAATGTGAATTTCTTTTTGCATATATCTGATGTATATTTGAACACACGTTATTTTAATAGTTAGGATGTGTTAATTTGATACTAATCAGCTTAAAATTGAAAATTTTTATTATCAGATGTTGTCTTATATAATGTCAAACAGTTGCCTAGTTAGAAATATTCAAAGAATGCATTGAAAGTCTCAGAATTCTCCCAGTCTTTCTATGCTGAATAGAACCAGGCTTAGATATTTCCTTGAAATATATGAAGGGCTCTTAAAATTGTAAAAATGATGCATCTATTAGATGGTAGTGTCAATAGTACCACTACAAATACTAGTATTAAAATCTCTATCCCCTTGTTTGATTCATTAGGGTGTTTTTGTTTTGGTCCTTTTTCTGGTATGAAATAAACAACAAGAAATAAATGCTAAACTAAGAGATGCTGCCTTTGAGCACATGTGTCTTTGACTGGCACACTGATGCAAAACCAGCAGCAAGCTAATCTGAAAGTGCTTTCAATATTACCATAAACCAATTTTGCAGTTTTCTTATGACACTCATCCACTTGACAGTTCAAGTTATAAAATTGCTCATCTCCTATGTGGCAATTCCCATACAGTCTTTGGGATTTTAATGATGAACAGAGAAGAATACTTATCCTCTAGAAGCTTTGTGTTTGGGGGGACTAAACAAATAAATACCTACAGTTCAGAGAGAGAAAGAGATAGAGGTGTGTTGATAGGGATATGTAGTGTCTGCTGTTGTAGAAACATAGGAGGAACACCAAATTCTTAGGGCTTACTGAGGCTTCACAAAAGGAGTGGCAGGTAAGCTGAGGCCAAGACCTCAAGGACAAGTCCAAATGACCTAATCTCATTGTGCATGAATCTGAGTGTGTGTGTGTGTGTGTGTGTGTGTATGTGTGTGTGTGTGTGTGTGAGTGAGAGAGAGAGAGAGAGAGAGAGAGAGAGAGAATAGAAGAGAGGTCAATGGATAAACCATTCTGGGCAGAGATTAGTACACATAAAATCTTAGGGAGATAAATGAGGTAATGGATATTTGGAAAAGAGTAAGTAAATCCACAGATCTGTGAGAGGGACAGCTGGGGAAGAGGCAGGTGCCTAATCATGTATTAACTCTTATGCAGTAGACCCCTCAAGGTAATATGGTGACTGTATAAATTACCAAAAGGGGCTCCTTCTGCATGGATGTTCATGAGCAGGATACAAAGAGAGGGGAAAGTCAAGGATATGAAAGGAGGAAGGGAAATAGATAGATGGCATGGTAACTCTGAGAAGGAAGGGGTGGGGAGGTAAATTCCAGGGCACAGATGGAAGGATTTTCCTAAAAACCAACACTTCCATTGTGACAGGAGAGGTAGGGTAAAGGATAGACTGAGATGGAACTAAATTTATTGTATTTATTGAGCATTTAACTATTAGCATTCTGCCAAACACTTTTCCTACATCATTTTATTTACTTCTTGTTACAATGCCTTTTTTCCTTGACACTTTAACATTTTGAAAATCATGATGAGTCTCTCAACTCATGCTAAGGGTGGTGCTAGTTTGCAGAAGTTATTGAATACAGCAATACAGTGGCCTTTGCTATACATAGCAAGCACCTGTTCCTTTGATTAGCTCAATATTAACTCATTAATTCAACCAATATTTATTGAACATAATATGTACCAAACACTATCCTAGGTTCTGGAGATACAAAGCTATGTATAAGAGAAAAGTTTGCCTCTCATGTAATTGGGATAGGAGAAAAAACAATCAAAGAAATGTACAAGTATTTCAGATGGGATAAGTGCTATGAAATAAATGGAATCAAATAAAGAGATTAGAGAATGATGTCTAAAAGTGCTGTTTTGTATAAAGTGGCCAAGGAAGGTTTCTCTGATAAGATAATCTTTGAGCTGAAATCTGAAGGATGTAAAGCAGTGAGCCAGTATTCCAGGCTACAGGAAAACAAGTACAGAGATGCTTTTATTTTTGAGGAACACAAGGGGACTACACAGTTTTAACAGGTTTCTGTTACTTTGTACTATAATCCTAGGAAACCAATACACAAAGTAACTTATCTTTTCAATTGTACATTATAGTGTAGACTTTTGAAGAACATTTTAAGTGTACATTAAGAATTTAATTCCTACCTCTATGTTCATATTCCCTTCTTCTCTGTGTCAAATCTTTCTCCTCCTTTCTCTTACAAGGACACTTATGATTGCATTTACAGCTCACCCAGATAATTCAGGATGATCTCACCTTGATCCTCAGCTAATTACATTTGCAAAGACCCTATTTCAAAATAAGCTCAAATTCTGAGGTTCCAGGTGGACATGAATTTTGAGAGGACACTATTCAACCCAGTACATTCTGTATGTAGAAAAAAATGAAATAGGCCTGGATTTCATTTATAATATAAATGTATATATTATAATAAGTATAATATAATATACTTATTATAAGTAAAGAAAATGTTTGTTTCTGGGAGAAAGACTATATTTCCATATCTCTTCATAAAGCAATAAATATCCATAAGTGTTGAAGCTTTGTAGTGTTTTATAATAAAAATCTTGGGCAATTATACAGAAACAACATGCATAAAATGAGTAGGTAATATCAAACCCCTCAGAAGATGCCATAGAACTTTCAAAGTGACTGAGGCATTAGAGCTGAAGAATGATGACTGCGGTGCTAGATGTCCATCTCTCAAAAGCTTCTCAGTGACTTTTAAGAGAGGATAGTTAATTTCTAGTGTTCAATAATTAAATTGGGAAGGAAACAAGAATCAATATGGCTTGAAATGTCACTCTCAATCTCAATGATGCTTGAGTATAAAAAATAGTCTGTTGCCACGGAGTTAGGTCTAACTACCAGAGACCAAAACCAGTTATGAATCTTCATGGGAAGAAGACTTTATCTCATACTTTGAGATGATGCTGAAAAATCAAGTGGTAGACATTGGTATGGCAAAATGTATATATTTCCTATTAGTTTAGAAAGTATAAATTTAAAATAATACTTCAACTTTTTAAATCTACCATAAATTGGATAAAATATTATAATTAATAGGATTCTTGTAATAGATGAATTAAGGCATTAACTATTTTACAGAAGAGGAAACTGGAGTTCATAGGGTCTGATACTTAATTAGTGTCAAGCCTGGATTCAAACCCTGGCCAGTCTGAATCTAAAGTCTGCACTCCTTGACTGACTGACAAAAGACAGAAGGCAAGCCAGTAGCCAGTGCAATTGCAGAGAATTCCATATATTCTAGGAGGAGGTGAGCAGTTAGGTAGTAAACAGTGAGAGTTGAGATTATAGTAGCAGAAAGGAGCCAGATTAATTAATCTTTTATGCCAAGAAAATAAGTTAGAATATGAACAATAGGCCAGTGGTTCTCAGATTATAGCTATGTGTAGATTTCTATCAACTTTCTTTAAGGGTCATAGAAGGATTTTAAGCCATTGAAGGATTTTAAGTCATAGATCTAAGGCTTCAGATGAGGCGTCGCCTAGTCCTCAACTTCATTTCAGAATTTCAGTCTCCAGAACTATGAGATAATGAATTTCTGTTGTTTTAAGCCACTCAGTTTGTAGTGCATGGTCAACTAAGGCCAGGATTTAATGAACAACTGCAAAAGGGAGTTGAAAGTGAAGTTTACATTTGTTTCATGGTTGATTAAGTAGATCGTAATAACATTAAAATGATCCTGATATGCAAAAGGGATAGTTTTGCAGGGTAACGAATGGAAGGAATTTATACGTGTTCAGTTGCAAATTAGAAAAAAATTGTATGCCTTTGTGTGAATGACTTATAAAAATGCACCCTCTGAACAGGCCAATTACAAAATAACACACTGCTTTTTTATTCAGGCTGATGCAGGCCATCCAGAACACACAGTTTAGCAAGACCAGCAATGTCTGGTTTCAGCCTCAACTTGCAAATTCCTGGTGGAGGGGTTCTGTGCAAGATACAACCTGCACATGTTTATGAATCAGCTTTCAATTGTGGCACCTACAGTTGGAGATCTTGAATAAGCAGCTGTTCAGTAGATATTTACTGAGCATCTATAGTATTGGAGGCCCTGTGATAATCACTGGGAATACAAAAATGGAATAAAAGGTCAAATGTCTGCTTCCAACAATATAGTGGAATAGATACTTTTGAAGGGTTCTCCTGATAGATCTTGGAAAATGCCGACTTTTACTACTTTGTTGGAACAAAGAAAAATCTTCAAAGAAGTCTTCCCATGCTCTTGAGCACACCACAACCAGGAGAGCAAATAAAACCTTAGGCAAAACTGTGAGAGGGGAGATAAGAATGCTAAGGAGAGAAAAGATGTAGTTTTTTTTTTCTCAGAATAAATGTGCTACTGCCTAGAGAGTAAGCCTTGGACATGCAACAAGATAGGGGAGCAAAACCTATGACTCCCATGTTAGCCCAGAAATCCTGATGTAGATTATTCAGGTAAGTAGCATCTACTGGATCCCACCAGAAGCAACCCAAAAATCCTGGGGTTGAAAATATCTTCTGTTAAGCCCTTGGGACTCTTATAGAATACACTCAAAGAGAACTCACAATTAAGATTACCAAAAACAGAATGAAATGAGCCACATAAATTAGAACAGGTAGAGATAGCAATAGACACATATTCACCATAAGAACTTCAGATACTGGAATTATTAGATATGGAACATAAAACTGCTAAATATTAAATACTAAAGATTATGTAACCACAAACAACAGCAAATAATAGGAGACCCTAAAATGATCAAATGGATCTTAAAAATAATCCAATATTACTTTTAGAAATGAAACATAGAACTTTTGAAATTAAAATGTCAGATGATTTGTCTAATGCTATCAATGGGTGAATGGTTTAATATAGAATCATAAAAATGGAATATATTTAGGAAGATATTTTCAAAATAGAGCATGAAACCCTAAGACAATGGAAAACATGTGAAAGAGAGGTTAGAAAGAAAGAAAAAGAGAAGTTATTAAAAACAACTAGAGAAAAATTAAAGATACTCTATGAAGTAACAATTAAAATAACAGCAAATTCTTCCAGAACAAAATCAGAAATCAAAGCACAGTTAAATTATCTTCAACATGTTAAGAAAAAAGAATGATTGTCCTATCATTATTTACCTAGCAAAACTATCCTTGAAGGATAAGGACACAATACAGACATTTTCATTTATATAAAAACAGAGAGTATGACACTTGTAAACCTTTACTAAAAGAACTTACAAAAAATATATTAAAAAGAGAAGAAAATGACCCTAGGCAGGATATCTGATATTTAAGATAAAGTGGTCAGCAAAGATATTGATATGGATTACTCATGAAATAGTAATAATAATCAAAATTATTAGCCCTAAAAAGCAACAGAATTAAAACACATGGCAATAGAGTAAGTTTTGAGGAGAGAGCAATTAAGGTAAAAAGTCCTCATATTGTTTGAAAAGAGGGTTATATTATCAATTGACTTTGTAGATTAAAATATGCAGAATAGAATTTTAAAGGTAACCATAAAAGACAATAATGTTTATCTTCAAAACCAGGAATGGGAAAAATAAAGAATAAATAAACCAACAAACAAAATAAACTACAATATATATCTTCTTAAACTCTTTCAAAGTGCTTTTTTCCCCTTCAAGTTAAGCATCTTTACTGAGGCCCATCCCTGTGTGATGGTGATGTCCTGGGAAAGAAAGGGGGAGGAGGTGAGGCAAGGAGACAATATCAAGCTATTAGGGTTTTGCTCCATGTCATAAATAGCCTGCCCAAGGCTTTAAGCAAAAAAGAAAAAAAGCATAGAATAAATGGAAAAAAAGAACATAAACTTAGATGGAGGAAATCGTCTGACTATATCAATTATTGCAACAAATATAAATGGACTAAACACGACTATTGAAATACAGATTTCGGAACACTAAATTCAAAGTTGCATCAAGTACATGCCATTAACAGAATAAAAATGCATGAAGATAGAGAATAAAATGCAGGGGAAAATGTGTCACAAAAAACGCTAACAATAAAAAAGTTGGAATAACTATATTAATTCCAAGATAGATTTTATGAAAAAAATAATTTTAGGAATAAAAAATAATTTAGGAATAAAGAAAAAAATAATTTTAGGAATAAAGAAGGTTATTTATTTATTTTTTTAATTTTTTAAAATACCAAAAAAACACAAAGAAAATGCAAACATTCCTATTTTGATCATTCCGTTCTACATATATAATCAGTAATTCACAATATCATTACATAGTTGCATATTCATCATCATAATCATTTCTTGAAACATTTGCATCTATTCAGAAAAAAAAAGCAAAACAAAAACAGAAAAAAAAATTTATACATACCATACCACTAACTCCCCCCTTTCATTGATCACTAGCATTTCAAACTAAATTTATTTTAACATTTGTTCCCCCTATTATTTATTTTTATTCCATATGTTCTATCGTTTGTTGACAAGGTAGATAAAAGGAGCATCAGACACAAGGTTTTCACAATCACACAGTCACATTGTGAAAGCTGTATCATTATTCAATCATCATCAAGAAACATGGCTACTGGAACACAGCTCTACATTTTCAGGTAGTTCCCTCCAGCCTCTCCATTACATCTTGGATAACAAGGTGATATTACTTAATACATAAGAATAACCTCCAGGATAACCTCTCAACTCTGTTAGGAATCTCTCAGCCATTGACATTTTGTCTCATTTCGCTCTTCCCCCTTTTGGTTGAGAAGGTTTTTAGAGAAGGCTATTATATAGTGATTAGAACTGCAATCTATAAGGAAAATAAAATAATACACAAACTATAACTTATATGCAGCTACTAAAATAGCCTCAGAAGATATACAGCAATACAGAAAGAAATATGGGGAGAAATCTGTAAATTCAATATCACAGTGCTCTATTTCAGTATGTCTGTCTTAGTGTGCCTGGCTGCTGTCGAGCACCACACAATGGGATAGTTGAAACAACAGGAATTTACTGACTCACAGTTTTGAGGCTAAAAGAAGTCCACATCAAGATATCAGCTTCCTCTTGGAGACTGTATATTCTGTTGCTGTCTGCCAGCAATTCTTGGTGTTCCTTGGCTTAAATTCCTGTCTCCAGATCATGGGGAAATGTCCTCTCCTTTCTACTCTTGTGGTATTCACTGGCTTCCTGTTTTCTTTGTAAGATCTTGAGTAATCTGGATTAAGGCCCATTGTACTTCAGCTGGCTATAACTTAATTAAAAATCACACTGTCGAAAGGTCCAACTTACAATGGATTCACACCCAAAGGCACAAGGATTAATTTAAGATAGTGGATATGTTTTGGGGGGTATACAATTCAACTTACCATACTACTTCTCTGAATTTTGATTAGTTGTTGACTCCAAAATAATAGGAAAGTTATAAAAGATATAAATATTATGAGCAGACTTGATTTACTGGACATTTACAGAATGCTTCACCCAATCTAGGCTTCTTAAATATATAAGCAACATTCCCAAAACTGATCATATAATAGGCCACAGGGTAATTATAAAGAAATTTTAAAGAACTGGTGTCTAGAAACCATATTCTCTAACCAAATGCAAATACGTAAAAAACGATATAAGATAATAAATTTAAGAATTGTCACATGATGGAAATGTTAAAAACACATTCTTATCATGGGACAAAGGAGTAATCATGATGGAAAATTTTTTTAAATGTTCTTAAAACTGTAGAATAATGAAAATATTATCTAAATACTATCCATCTTATGAATAAGTATGTAAATTGTGAGATGGTATTGATGGTGGCAGAATAGTTCTTTTAATTTTCCAGAATTCCCGCATGAAAACAGATAACCGACTGGGTAGCAAAACCAAAAACGTATGGTCAGCATTTACAACAAAACTAGCTGACAAGATAGGCCTATTAATCTCAGAGAACACGCATTTGTGGATTAATCTCCAATAGCCTAAAGATAGTCTTAACAGCATTTCTGCAGGAGAATGAGAAGAGAAGCAGGGTGTCTGCTGTACTTTAGTAAAGGAGAACCCCAATGTAGCCAAGAGATGTTCACTAAAAAATGTAGTGAGCCAAACTGAAAAGAATGACTCTCACAGGGAGAAGTCTAAGAGCAGTTAATTGGGGCCTGAGGTGAGACCTAGTGGGAATAGAGCAGTTTAAACCCTATGGACTTTTGAAACTGACCACCAGGGCTTTGTACTAGGACAGAGTCACAGATCGGGGAGAAATTGCAGAGAATAGAAAATAAATTGAATGGGACAGATCCAACACAGACAAGGGATAAGAAGTTTCCCATAAATGTAGGGAGGCAGGAAATCTCAAATGGCAAGCCACCTAAAATAAGGTTTAGTGACTAAGAGATTTCAAATAGAGTTGAAAGGTCATTCTGGAAGTTACTTTTATGCAAGCTTCAGCCAGATATTACAAATTGCCATGGTATGCCAAGACCCAACCGACAGCATTCCTGAAAACCCACGGCTCTCTCTAGGATTCTATAAAAATTTTGCTTATTAAGTTTATTTTTCAGAAACTTAAAACCTCCAGATTGTTCCTATGCCAGACAAGCCCTGAAACTTAGAGGCACTACTCTCTCCCAGAACATCAACCAGTTGCACTCCCCTATGCCATAAAGTCGACATCCCATTTCAACGTGAAGTTAGAGTGGTCCTTGCCCAAATATTCCTGAGGATTGAGAGAATGATCAAATGAGAGGGAGGCGCTGTAACAGAGAAGTTAGGATTTAACAAACATGTATGTGAATACTGAATCATTATATAGATATTTCTTTTTAGTTTTGTAACAGAGAAGTTAGGATTTAACAAACATGTATGTGAATACTGAATCATTATATAGATATTTCTTTTTAGTTTCTAGTGTATTAGAATAGACAGAAGGAAATTCCTGACCTTGTAGAACTGTAAGCCATACTATACTTTGAAATTTTCACTATAACTACTTTTTAAACTGTACTTTGAAATTTATCACTTTTCTGCATATATGTCATATTTCAAAATTAAAAATGTTAAAAAAGGCAAGCCACCATATTTTTTAACACTTATAAAAATATCATTTATAGGTCTTTTCATATATCTCACTGAAAAGGTGTAGAAACAATACCAACCCAGCATCGCTAATGTCAGATTATTATCTTGAAATACAATTTCCCCAACTGGTTCCAATTCTGGAACAAGGAAAGCAGAGGATGAACCTGAAAAATCTTGGCAATCAATGAAGATGTCACAGAATACGAGGGTCATGATGAAAGAACTCATAAGGCAAATTAAAGGCTTCTACCGGCTCAGGGTCAGACAAGTTGAACTCCCATAAGGAGAGGAACTTCTCTACATTGAGACCCAACAAATAGTTGGTTGGGTTCATGAGTTCACCATATTTAAAATGGTCATCTTCTGATGATATAGGGAAACCAGTTATTTTTTTCTTGAAATCTGGGTAAGTATAAGGAAATAAAATGAATCATCTGTCCTGTTTTCCCTATAAAAACTGTACCACTAGGTAGCAAATAGAGGGTGAGGGAAAGCATCTCTTTGTACAATTATTCCAGATAATAAAGAAAATCAGATTGATAGCATTCAAATGGCACGATTTTGAAACTCACCAAGGGGAATGGATCTAGGCATTAAGCATCAATGGCTGGTAAAATTTTTAAAAAAGAGTAGACATCTAGGCAGTTTGTGTCTCCTGATGAAAGATCACAATACCACATGCAGTCATGCCAAAAGAATAGAGTATGAGTCTGATTAAGCATCTGGATCGAACTGCCAATTTTCAGAAAATAAAGAGAACAGAGGAAAAAGGTAAAATGCACCAAGAAACTTCAATTAGCAAAACAGAAAACATTCAGGCCAAAAAGCACAGATTCTTCAAAGATAAATTATAGAGCAGAAGGAAGAGATTAATGGAAACCTGAAGTTTCCAGGGATACATGCTTGAGAATATAAATAAACAAGCAAATAAACAAATGCAAGGGGGTGATTACTCTAAAATTCAGGATACTGATAACTTTGTGGCAGTGGGAAGGGAGTAGAGGGAAGGGCTCCTGTGATTGTCTGTTTTCTTAACCATTGGTGGTTATGATGCTGTTCTGTTCACTGTATAATTATAATTCATTAAGCTATACTTTCGTGTAGTTTTTGTGTCTGTTTTTATTTTTACAATAAAACATTAAAAAAAAACCTTGTAGATGAGGCAAAAGTGGTGCTTCAAAAGAAAGTTATAACCTTTAATGCCTCCGTTTCAAAAGAATAAAGGCTGAAATTAGTGGAATAAGCATCAAGTGCAAGAAGCTGGGAAAAGAACAGCAGAAAAAACCCAGTGAAGTAAAAGGAAGATGATTGTACAGGTAAAGGTAGAAATGAATGAAATGGTTAACAAAGATTCACAAGAAATATTTGTAAGAAATAATAAAGTGTATCAGCAAAGCACAAAGATGATTATTTGTGGAGAAATAAAACAAAGAAACCCTTGACTCGATTGATCATGAAAAAAAGAGAGAAGGCATGAATAAGTGAAATCAGCAACAAAATGGGACAAAACTACAGGAAGGGCAGATACTTAAAAAGCAATTCAAGAATGCTGTGAATAATTGTATGCCAACAAATTTTACCATGCAGTTGATTTAGACAAATTCCTGTTAAAAATATAACATACAAAACTGATTCAAGAATGCCTGAAAAATATTCATTAAAGAAATTGAATCAGGAATTTTGAAAAATCTTTATCCAAGGAAATATGCAGGCTCAAATGGATTTATACGTACATTCTACTAGCATCTAAAGGAGCTTATCATTCTAATGTTTTCAAATTCTTCTGTAGGGGAGAAAAAGAAGGAATTATTCTGTCAGGTCAGTATAAATTTGATATCAGATAAGGACAGAAGAGAAAGGAAAATCACAGACCAATATGACCCATAAACGTAGGCACAAAAATTATTTCCAAAATATGAATTCAGCAGTATATAGAAAAGATAATACATCAAAAGTAATTTTAATTTATCACTGTATTGGAAAGGCAGTTAAACATTGGGAATTCTATTACTGTAAATACCCTACTAACTGCTTAAAGGAGCATAATTATATGATAGATGAAGAAAAAGCATATGATATGTTCATGATTTAAAAAAAGACTCTTAAAAAAATAACAGAAATTTCTTAACCTTAATAAATTCCCAAAAGATCAGCAAGTGTCATTTTAATACTAAAATATTAGAAACATCTTTTTTCTAGGGACAGGAAACAAATGGCCATTACAAGACTCTAATCAACATTGAGCTCAGGTCCTAGACAACCCAATAAATAAACAGACAAAAAAGAAATAAAAGATATATGGAGTGAAAAAGAAGAAACAAAATTGTCATTATTATCTGATAATAGGATTATCTACCTGTAAATCCCAAAGGAATTTGAAGACAAATTATTAGAATATTAAGAGAGTTTAGAAGGTTGAGTGGCTACTAAATCAATTCCCAAGAATCAATTGTTCTCCCATTTGAGCAATTTATAAATACCATATATAAACCCATACACATATACATACATAAGTTCTTAGGAATACTATAAGAAAAGATGTGTAAGATCTTTATTGAGATCATTTTTAAAGTTTAAAAATGATCTCAATAAATAGATAGATCATGTTCGTGAATCAACCTGATAAAGAAGAAAACTTTCCACCAAATGATTTATTAGATTCAATGATATTGTCATGATAATCCAAACAGGATTTTTCAAGGAACTTGACAAAGTGATTATACACATTTTTATAAAAGAACAAGGCCTCATAAATTGTTAGGACATTCCTGAAAAAGAATGAAAAGTTTGGTATTTGCCCAACTACTCATCGAGGCTTGTTATAAAGCTGTAGTCCTTAAGACAGTATAGTTTTAGCACAGGGTAGATAAGATGTCCAATGAAGCAGAATAAAAATCCCCAAAATAGACCTTCATAATGTGAAATCCTGACATATGAGAGAGATGTCATTGCAGTTTATTGCAAAAGGAGCAACTATTCAATAAATGGTGCTAGAACTACTGGTTACTCATAGGATAAAAAAAATGAATCTTGGTGCCTGTATCATAGAATAAATAGAATTTAGTTCCAGTCATATTAAAGATTTAAAAATGAATGACATGTTAAAAATATTAGGAAAGAAATACTGCAGATTATTATGATATCATTACAAGGCAAGGTTTCATAAAATAAGTATTAAAAGCACTTAGAGTAAGAGGAAAGATTGATAAACTAAACTGTATGATAATTTAGAATGTTCATCAAAAGTGATCATTAAGATGGCATGAGAACAAGCCATTAACATGTCTCTAAAAAGGCTATTTCAAAATAATAAAGTATTCCTATAAGTCAATAGATAAAAATCCACCAGAATAATAAGCAAAAAATATGAAAAGGCATTTCCCAGAAGCAAAAACAGGAATGATGAGTAAATATAAGAAAAAATAATGCTCCATCTTTTTAGTAATCAGGGAAATGCAAATAAACCGTGAGAAAGCACCTTATATACACTAGGTGTGCAAAAAAGTCAGAAGCCTGATGATAGCCAAGTGTTCAGAAAGAGATCAATGGGAACTTTTAAACATTGCTGGTGGGAAAACAATTTACCATTAACAGGTAAAGGTGAGCGGTCACATATACTCCTATCTACAGTATCACCCCTGGGTACATACCATAAACAACTGCTTACATATGTATACACTCACCCACACTAACACACACACACACACACACACACACACAAGAGACATGTACCAGAGCATTCATAGCAGGGTTGTGCATTTTAACAAAAAGCTGGGAACCACCTAAATACCTAGCAAGGAAAGAAAAGATAAAGGCCCAGGACACGAACACAAGTGTTTCATCATGCCGTCATGAATGACTACACAAAACAACTCGGCTGATTCTTAGAAATGCCACACACATTTTGAGTAAAAACAGCAAATGGCAGAAGGCTATAAATAGAACACCAATTTTAGAAAGTTCAAAACCAAGAAACATAGAATAAGTGGGCAAACATAAAGAAAACAAGGAAACATTTGTGGTGCAGTGCTCCTCAAACATGAAGGCCGCCACTCATGGATTTGGCTAAAATTCAGATTCTGATTCAGCATGTCTGGGGCAGGGCTAAAAGTCCAGTAGTGCTAGCAAAGCTCCCAAGTGATGGTTCTGCTACCGATGTGTGGGCCATACTTGAATAGCAAGGATTTAGAGGATACACACATGTATGATATTTTTTTAAAAAAGAAGTTAAAAGTTGAAAGGTTATGAAATTTACAAAATTTAGGATGGTTGTTAGCTGGTGGGAGAGGAAGAAAAAGATGGCGAATGGGAGGAGGGAGCTCACAGGTAGCTGCAACGTATCAATAATGTAGTTCATGAGTATAAGCTCTATAACCGACGTATATGTTACAAAGATTCTTTAGCATGTATTAAATATTAAATAATTATAAAATAAATAAGCACAGGGAAGGGCGCCCACATCTGTTATTAATGACAAACAGAACCAATAAAACTGGAGGGGGGCGTGCCTATGAATAAGTACTGGGCAATTCTGAATGTTCTGTCTTTAGAAGATAAAGCTGTAGGCCATTTGTAAATGCTTTGTATTTGTAACCTCCCCAAATTAAATCATGGGACAGATTCTTTAAAACTATGGTAGCATAAAAAAAAAAAATGTAGGGAATCCAAACAGAATTCTGAGCTAAAAATAACTGCTAACTCCTTTAAGATATAATTCATCCTCTTAAAGGTTAGCTTTCAAATAATCACAGATTAGGATAAAAAATATTTGTGTAATGATGTATGAGGCTCTCAAATGCAAGGTGGATCTGCCCCGTTCTGTGGTTTTGATTTCCATCATCTCCACATACATATATCCCTAAAAACCTACCCCCACATCCTTTTCAACATCAGAAAGCTCCTTTCCATAGGGCCAGGAAGGGCTTCCGTTTATCAGATGCCTGCTGCTAAAATATAGTCTTCCACATCATCTAACATATTAGCTATCAGCAAACATCACAGCAGGGATTAGTAACAGCTAGCAAGAACCCAGGATAGTTGCTTAAGGATCAGGACATGAGGTTTAGCAGAGAGAAGAGAATCAAGATAATTTAAGATAGAAGATGGATAATGACAGAGAGGAATTTTCTGCCATCTCATTATTATCTCAGGTTCTCCAAAATATTCCAGTGTGCAAAACATTGCAATAAATTTCAGTATTCTGTATCACCTACTGTCTAAGTTGCAAAAGGTAAAGGACAAGACAGGACAGGATACCTACCTTCTGATAATAACTAATTTTTATTGAGTTTACTATAATCCAGGCATTGTTCCAATTGCTTTTCAAGAATTAATCTATGACTATCCCATTTTACAGATGAAAATAATTGAGGCACAGAGAAGCTAGGTAACTTGCTCCAGGGCACATAGATAGTGTGGGCAGAGCCAGGGTTGCAAGTCGGGCTGCCGGTTTCCAGAGCTCACAGTCTAGATCATGCCTAGTCCTCTTTTAACATGTTTTAAGATGTCACTTAAACCGATAACGCATTTTCAATTTTTTCATAGATGCAAAAGAATGTTTTAGTTAAGGGAACCTGTACTGATAGCAGACAAAGTAAAGTATGGAAAGCAAGGAACCCAGGCCCTGCTGCTTCATGCACTCAGAGTTGCTCCTGCTGCTGCTGTTAATGTTATTATTACTACCACTAAAATAAGGCTATAAATTGAAACCCAGTCTGCCTTGACTCCCGATCACATACAAAACATGGTGTTATACCATTTATGCATCATATATATGAAACAAACCAAACATTTTCTTTTTGTTTCTTTTTTTCTACCTCATTCCCATGAATCAGGCTGTAATTAAGTATGGAACACATTGAAAAGAACTCTAGCAGAAACCCAATTTCCAGGTGCTGAAAGAAGTAACTTACAAATGGGATAATTTTATAGATAGAGGAAGGGGGATTCTCTCCCACTTTGCAGGGATTAAGTAATTCTAGGATTGGTCATCCAAGTTTAAATTTATTAGCCCACAAGCATCCGTATAAATTTTTAGATGATCATTCAAGGCCACCAAATTCAGTTCCTAATGTAGCTACAACTGGAATTAATTGAAACATGAGTAAGTTTAACTCATTAAATCAAATGTCATTTCCTCAGGTGATTGAAAAAATGTGTTATTTTTCTGCAGTACAATTCTCTCTTAAGAGCTGATGTAAACAAGACTTCAAAGAAACTGACATTGAGAGAAGACTAGTTTCTTAATCTGTCTTTAAGGAATACAAGTTCCCTCCAAAAGAGAAGTAGGACAAGTACCTTGGCCACACTTGCAGACTAACTTGGATTGCAGCCCAGTGAGCGAATTTCATTGTAACTGCAAAATTTTTAATGAAATAATAACATTTTAAAACACTGAGAAAAGGTGCTGTTTCTTTTGATGGAATTGTTAAACTTCCATGTAGCTTGGTGAGTAAAGTAGAACAAAATAAGAAACCCAGGAGAGGAAAAGTCTATAAAAATCATAATTTAAGCAGATTCTCCACCATGATAGATTTTTTCTTTTCAATATTTTTTTCCTTAAAATTTTTTTCTAGTAACATGCATACAACCTAAAATTTTCCTTTAACCACATTCACATATAAAATTCAGTCTTGTTAATTATATTCATAATATCATGCTACCATCACCACCATACATTACCAAAACTTTACAATCAACCCAAATAGACATTCTGTACAATTTAAGCATGAACTTTCCATTTCCTACCCCCAACTCAGCGCCTAATAACATATATTCTATATTCTGACTCTGAAAATTTGCTTATTCTAATTATTTCATATCAGTGAGACCACAGAATATTTGTCTTTTTGTGTCTGGCTTATTTCACTCAACATAAGATATTTAAGGGCCATCCATGTTGTCACATGCTTCAGGACTTCATTTCTTTTTACAGCTGAATAATATTCCATTGAATGTATATACCATATTTTTTAATCCATTCATCAATTGACGGACGCTTGAATTGTTTCCACCTTTTGGCAATTGTGAATAATGCAGCTATAAGCATTGATGTGCAAATATCTGTTTGCATCCCTGCTTTCAGTTCTTCTGGGTATATATACCTAGTGGTGCGATTGCCAGATCACATGGCAATTCTATATGTAGCCTTCTGAAGAACTGCCAAACTGTCTCTCACAGCAGCTGCACCACACTACATTCCCAACAGCAGTAAGTATTCCTAGTTCTCTGTGTCCTCTCTAAAGCCTGTTGTTTTCTGTTTTGTTTTTTTTTTAATAATGGCCATTCTAGTAGGTGTGAAATGATATCTCATTGTGGTTTTGATTTGCATTTCCCTAATAATAATGATGTTGCTATTTCATGATGTTGCTATTTCATTTCATGTGCTGTCTAGCCATTTGTATTTTCTCTTTGGAAAAGTGTCTATTCAGGCCTTTTGCTCATTTTTAAACTGGGTTGTCTGTCTTTTCATTGTTGAGTTGTAATATTTCTTTAAATATCTTGGATATCAAACCCTGATCAGATATGTGGTTTCCAAATATTTTCTCCTAGTGAGTAGGTCGCCTTTTTACTTTCATGATAAAACCTTTTGATGCACAAAAGTTTTTTTTTTATTTTGATGATTTTTTTCAATTTATCTATTTTTTGTTGTTGTTCCTTTCTGCTTTGGGTGTAAAGTCTGAAAATCATTGCCTAGCATAAGGTCCTGAAGATACTTCCTTACATTTCCTTCTAGGAGTTTTATAGTCCTAGTTCTTATATTTAGGTCTTTGATACATTTCGAGTTTATTTTTGCATATGGTATGAGATAGAGGTCATCCTTCAACATTTTGCATTTGGATATGCAGTTCTTCCAGAACTATTTGTTGAAGAGACTATATTATTCCCCCAATTGAGTGGAATTGGAAGACATGGCAAAAATCAATTGACCATTGATGTGTGGGTCTATTTCTGAAGTCTCAATTCAATCCCATTGGTCTATAGATCTATCCTATAGATCTACTAGTACCATACTCTTTGATCACTGCAACTGTATATTAAGTTTTTTTTTTGCATGCTAAATTGTATTACGTTTTAAAGTCTGGAAGTATGACTTCATTATTTTTTTTTTCAAATTGTTTTTGGCTATTCAGGACCCTTACCCTTCCAAATAAATCTGATGATTGGCTTTTCCATTTCTTCAAAGTAGAGTATTGGAATTTTAGTGGGATAGTATTGAATCTGTAAATAATTTTCAGTATAATTGATATCGTAACAATACCAGTCTTCCAGTCTATGAGCATGGAATGCCCTTCTATTTGTTTAGATCTTCTTGATTTCTTTTAGCAAAATTTTATAGTTTTCCATGTATAAGTCTTTTACATACTTGATTAAATTTATTCCTAGATATTTGATTCTTGTAGTTGCTATTGTAAATGGATTTTTTCCTTGATTTCATCCTCAGTTTGCTCATTACTAGTTATATAGAAACACTACTTGTTTTTTTTGAATAATAAGTATCCCTTTATTTGCTGATGCCATTACAAAAACTGATTACATTAGCACAACAGAAAAAGTCTTTTCTTGAGTTGAAATCAGAGGCAGTTAACTCCCCCAAATATTAAGTAAAATGGTGTACACCATCAGTATTAGAAACACTACTTATTTTTGCATGTTGCTCTTGTATGTCACCATTTTGTTGAATTCATTTATTAACTCTAATAGCTTTGTTGTAGATTTTTTGAGATTTTCTATATATAGGATCATGCTAGCTGCAAATAGTGAAAGTTTTATTTTTTCCTTTCCAACTCAGATACCTTTTATTTCTTCTTCATGCCTAATTTCTCTGGATAGAACTTCTAGCATAATATTGAATAACAGTGGTGACAGTAGGCATCCTTGTCTTATTACAAATCTTAGAGGGAAAGCTTCCAGTCTTTTACCATTGGGTTCGATGTTAGCAGTGTTTTTTGTTTTTTTGTTTTTGTTTTTGTTTTTTTTTTTTGGTCATATATACCCTTTATCATGTTGAGGAAGTTTACTTCTAGTCCTTCTTTCTAAAGTGTTTTTTTTTTTAATCAGGAAAGGATGCTGAATTTTGTCAAATGCCTTTTCTATATCAATTGAGATGATCATATAGTTTTTTTTTATTCCCCAACATATTAGGTCTTATTTATTTTGCTTGTTTACTCCATCTACTTACAGATTTGACATGATGATACAAGATTTTATTTATTTTAATCTTAAAGGATGAGTACTTTTCCCCATGTTTCAGAACATGAAAAACAACATATTTTCTTTAGGCATACATAATGGAAATCTCATCTTTTGCACACATTCAATTGTTCAGAATGCTTCATGGAGTATACCACATATTGAGCTAGATTAATTCGTAAATGACCTTTGTACAGATTCAAAGATGTGGGCTAACTGACCAATTATATGCCAAGGATTAGGCATTATCATACCTATATTATAGATGGGAAAATTGGCACTTATAGAGTGTTTAAAGTAGCCTAACTGCAGTCATACATCTAGGAAGTCTCTGATTTGGAATTTAAACTTACAGCTTTCTAGCTGTAGTACCCATTCTCTTAATAATTATGATGAATGGCATACTATTTAAACATTTAAAAATATATCTAAATGTATTAAGATTACAGGTTCATCCATTTTGACTGAATCAATCCATCATTTATAGGTTACTTCATTAATCTCAAAAATCAATTCCAACTGATGTTTAATGCCAAACTTAAAGCAATTCCCAGTTTTTCCATGGTGCCTTCTTTGATCTTTCTTTTTTACGAGTGCATATCACTTGTTGTTCATACTATTCATATGTCACTTAATCACAGACAGCTTGTGCTGCCTCTTGAATAGTCATTTAATTTTTCATGTGAGTATGCATGTCTCATTTTCACACCTCAGTTGTGAAGTTCCTGATGGTAAGAATACTGTGCAACAAACTGTGCTTGCAGCATACCTGTAGATAATGAATAAATATTTTGAAGGGACAAAGTGAATGGAAAATTGACTAGGTCTTCATTGATTTATTCAGTTACTTGGTAGATGCAGTTAAATTGTTTTGGAATTATATATATTCTACACTAACAAAAACACATTCCCTTATTCATGAGCTTATACCTCTCTGATTTTCACATGCCAAAGAGCTACATTCATGACTACCAAATTGATTCCAAACCAGACAAAATGCTAGCAATTGAAGAATCAGCTGCCCTGGCCCAGTGAAAACCTTGCTGCATGGTTCACCTAGACAGTGGAGTTTAAAGTTTAAAGGATCATTATGCTCCATTTAATACCCACTTATACAGTCACAAAGTACCTCATTTTGCAATTACTATTCTTGACATCCCAGACAGATACTGATAATTCAAATTGTATGTCTCCCCTATTTTTACAGAGCATCAGATTCCACACTGGAAGGACTTTGACCTTTGGTATTTCATACATTGTCAAAAATATCTCCTTGCCTCCAAAAGAGTCCATGTCCAAAACATAAAGTCAGAATTCACAATGCACTACAAACTCTGGGACAGAACTGGTGACTACAGCACAGTCTCCCAGGGACTGAACAGGGAGTTAGCTGAAGGGTTAAAATAGAAGCATTGCTTAATTAAATATTGGCTTATCTGCTTACGGGAATCTAATGTCACTATATTAAATGCTTGAAAGCAATTAGAGCTACCCTAATGAGAGCCCTGGACAATAACTGACAAATTTTGTGTCAGAATGATCTTTTGATGAAGTCTGATTTATACCATGATGTATTTTTAGATGCTTAAGTATAATTATAATGAATATGTTTATCATGGAATAGTTTGACAATATGAAAAATACCTGGGCACATAACCCTGATGACTTAGGAAAATCACGTTAGTTTATCCTGGGTTTTATTAATAACTCAAGATGAGGCTGGAGGGGAATCCATATTTGTTGGGCTTTCCATTCTGAGCCTCCTCATGGTTTTTAATCATTAATAGAAATATGAGAGGTAACAGGGATTACACCACCGATTTATTAAGGAAATACTTATTGCACACCAACTAACAGCCAGGAAATATTCTTGTTACTGGGGATATGGCAGTGAAAAAGATAATCAAGGCCACTAGGCTCTATATTTGATGGCAAGATGAACAAGAAACAAGTAATAATCATAAAAAAAACCACTCCAGAAACAAGATAGCGAGGAATGCAATGCTGAGTCTTCAAATCAGTGATATGTTAGCAGGTTATTGAGAACTGCTTTAGATTGGGTTGCCAGGGAAGACCTCTCTGAGGAAGTGACCTTTAAACTGAGATCTGAATGACCTGGTGGAACCAGGAATACAAAGATTAGGGCACAGCCAAGCTGGTGGGGGCAGCCTCAAAGAGTGAGCTTGGCTAGTTGGGATTAACAGAAATCAAGCCACTGCAGGTGAGAGGGATTTAACCCAGCATTTATCCAAAGGCATCAGGGATATTTCATTATTTTCTCATTTTTATATGGAACATGTTGGCCAACAAGAACCACCTGGTATTTTTTAAAATCCCCCAAATTTCTAGGATCAGGGTGGTTCTTTTAATTCAAATGAACACTTTGTAAAACACAGAACCTTTCAAGTCCTTTGACAGAAACTTCTCATGGCCTGGGAACTGGGATTCCCAGTGTAGCAGTTGTTACAAGATTATCCATGTAGAAAAGTTGGGAGATTTTCATGGATGTGAGAGAGCCAGACAAACATGTTTGAATTATGCATTAATAATACTTCTATTAGAGAGAGGAAAAAGGAAGATATACAAAATTTAGTACATAAAAATTGAAGTATTTCTGCTATTGTAAACTTGACAGCTTTACAACTTGTGTAAAGCTTTACAAGCTTACTTCTCTGACAAAATCATTGATATTAATGAATATTACAAAATGAATGTGTCAACACTTGGAAGATTTGCATAACTCCAATATTTTCCAAATGACCAATAAATAATGACATGAAATCATGCATGGAAAAGAGAGCTTTTCCAAGTACAAAAGAGACTAATGGATTTTAATGTATGAAAAGTTCCTTGGTATTGTTGTAGTTTCCACAATTCAATTAAACTTTAAGAAACTATCATTTGCTGATATTTTTGTAATCTCAAAGAATAATATCCACAATTATCTGAAAACACTATTAAAATCCCAACTACAGATCTGCAAGTGACCAGATTTCTCCATGTGCTTCACCATGAAACACAATACAACCAACTGAATGCAGAAGCAGTAAGAGGACTCATTTCTTCTTCTATGAAGCCAAATGTGAAAAGCTTTGTAAAAATGTTAAAGCATGGGTCTAATTATTTTGCTTTGGAAAAATGTTTTATTATATTATTAAAGTGGGTTTAATATTTTTATGTTTAGATGAAAAAAAAAAGATATGTTCCAGCTTTATCTGTCAAAAGGTAAACTGGAGGGAATTAAGAGTTTTCCCAATATGAAGTCAATGCATTTGATAACCAGAAGCTGACATGCCAACTCAATATGTATAGAATTCATCTTTAAAAGCTGCTTTAAAAACCATATTGTTGCCTCACCATGAATTATTACTAATGATATTATGTTGGAAATATAATGTAAAAGCAATCAGAGCTACCCTAATGAGAGCCCTGGACAATAACTGACAAATTTGTGTCAGAATGATCTTTTGATGAAGTCTGATTTTATACCATGATGTATTTTTAGATGTCACCCTCGTGATTCTGATATGTGTCAATTTGCCCCATTCCATTTTGTGTATCCAGTTTGAATCAAATAACACCAGCTGACTCGCCACTTAGCTGGTGTCAGTGGAGGTCAGACCAGAGAGTTTGGATGGATCAACACAAATCTCTAACTACCACTAGAAACAAAACCTGAAAGGGTACAGCCTCCAGATAACAGGTCATTAATCATTTGCTGTCAGAAATGAAGGGCAATTTTTTTCTTACCAGCTATGAGACACAGTGAAAAGAGCATTAAACTGTGATACAGAAGGCTTAGAGTCTACGCTCAGTTCTAGAAGTCTCTGAATTTGTAAATGAAAGTATTTTTTTGGCCTCACAATGCCCTCACTTATTAACTATTACCTATTAATACTCTCTCAGCCTAGCCTTGGAGTTTGAGAGGATCAAATAAAGTATGACATGTATTTTTAGCTCCTTGAACATAGTAGATGCTTGTTTAATAAACATTTGATGAATAAATTATAAGAAAGAATTTGAAAGACTGGAGCATAC
>PVIY010036607.1:0-25331 GCA_004026745.1 Myrmecophaga tridactyla | reverse complement strand
GCTGGTGCTTTCCCTACCAGGAACAACGGACCACACTTGCAAAGTTAGGTCTTGTCTCTGAACACCGTCCAGAGCATGAGAATCTACCTGACATGTGCACTTCAGGCATCATCCTGAATACAGGGATATTTACACTGAGACCACAGACTTCCTTAGTCGATGGACATTTGTATGGAGGATTTAGACAATTCCTTCTTTATCATCTCAATGTCCCACTGTCTTAGAAGTTTAAATAATGTCAAAAGGATGGGGTAGAGCATTTAAATCAATAAATAAGCCTTTAGAAGACGAGCAAGTATAAGCTTAAAAGGATATACTTACTCGGATTTATGACATTCTTTGTAGTTGACTTGTCTGCTGTATTTCTCACATCATGAAAACTTGAGTTATATGTAAAATTGTAGAGCCTATGCCTTAGAATTTCATCTTCAGTAAAGCAAACAAAAGTATATTAATACAAGCAATACTACATTGAGATAATTTGCCCAGTATGTACTTAAAGCTGTCTATGAATACAGTGAATTATAGAAACAAACTCAATGGATATTGACTATATGCTCCAAAACACCTCATCTCTGGAAGGGGAGCTCTAGTGACCTAAATCATCTGAAAAAACTGTGTTATGGTTAGATTCTTGTGTCCACTTGGTCAGGTAATGGTGCCCAGTTGTCTGGTCAAGCAAGACTGGCCTAACCCCATACTGCAAAGACACTTTGTACTCATTAATAAACCAGAAAACACTGGTTTCATCTATGGCTAATTACATCTTCAGTTAGCCAGCAGGGAGTATCTTCTGCAATAAACGATGTTTAATCTAATCATTTGAGCCTTTAAAGGAGAGATCAGAATAGAAAAATCTCTCTGTCCACTTTAGCCATCCCCTACTGAGAGATTCAATGAAGACCTTCATCGGAGTTGCCAGCTGCCGTACAGAATTTGGAGTCATGCATACCCAGAGTTGCATGGGACATTTTTATAAAATCTCATATTTAAATCTTGTGATAGGAGGTGGTTTCCTAGACTTCACATCCAAAGCATGAGCAATCAAAAAGAAATAGATAAGTGGGATCTCCTCAAAATTAAACACTCTAATGCATCAAACAATTTTTTCAGGAGAGAAAAATGGCAGCCTATGAAATAGGAGACAATATTTGGAAACCACATATCAGATAAGGGTTTAATATCCAAAATATATAAAGAGATTCTACAACTCAACAACAAAAATACAAACAACCCAATTTAAAAAGTTCAAAAATGAACAGATATTTTTCAGAAGAAGAAATACAAACAGCTAAAAGGCATATGAAAAGATGCTCAACTTCACTGGATATTGGGGAAATGCAAATCAAAACCAATATCAGATATCTCACACCCACCAGAATGACCATTAGCAAAAAAAACAAAAAACAAAAAACAGAGGAGTAAGAGAATAAAAATAAAACAAAACAACAACAAAAAACAGATGGGTGCTAGAGAGGATGTGGAGAAAGAAGCATACTTATCCCCTCTTGGGGGGAATGTTAAATGATGTGGCCATTCTGGAGGGCAGTTTGGTGGTTCCTCATACTGCCATATGATCCAGCAATCCCATTACTAGGTATATATACAGGGGAACTGAAGGCAAGGACACACACAGACATTTTCACACTGATATTTATAACATTATTTATGATTGCTAAGAGATGGAACAGCCCAAATGTCCATCAATGGACGAGCGGCTAAACGAGCTGTGATTTATACCTACGATGGAATATTATGCAGCTGTAATACAGAATAAAGTTATGAAGCATGTAACAACATGGATAAACCTTGAGGACATTATGCTGAGTGAAATTAGCCAGAAACAAAAGGACAAATATTGTATGGTCTCACTATTATGAACTAAATTAATGAGTAAACTTTGAGAATTAAAGTTAAGAACATAGCAGGTTATCAGGAGATAGAAAGAAGATGGAGATTGGGCACTTAGTTTTAAAGAAGTACAGAATGTGCAACGGGACTGAATGTAAAAATTAAGAAATAGATAGCATTCTATCTGATGGAAGCACAGTAATATGAGTAAACAGAATTAAGCTGAATGTGAGTATGGCTGAGGGAGAAGGGCTGGGGGCATGTATGACACCAGAAAGAAAGAGGATAAACACTCAGACAGTATAACTTAGGAATGCCCAAAGTGAACAATGATGGTGATTAAATGTACAAATATAAGAACGTTTTTGCATGAGGGAGAACAAATGAATGTCAGCATTGCAAGGTGTTGAAAATGGAATGGCATACAGGAAAAAGTATAATCCATGCAAACTAGGGTCTGTAGTCAGTAGTAACATTGTAATATACTTCCACTGAATGTAGCAAAGGCATTATGCCAAAACCAAATATCAACAAGTAGGAGATATGGGGGAAGGATAAGGGATTCTTTGCAGAAGAAAAAGAAATGTCTTCATATGGATTGTGGTGGCGAAGTCATGGCTGTGTGATTATATCAGGAACCACTGATTTTTCACTTAGGTTGGATTGTATGATATGTGAATTAAACTGTTAAAAAATAAACAGAGTTGGGAAGGTTCCAGGATGGCGGCTTACTGAGGTGTGGAACTTGGTTCATCCTCCAGAGCAGTAGTAAATAGCCAGGAACAGGACAGAACAACTGCTGGGGCCACATCAGTGACCAGACACACCGCATACCCCCTCTGGACAAGCTGGACCAGCTGCGATTCCACACAGAACTGTAAGTCCCCCAAGCCAGGAGGCCAGTGCCCCTCCCCCACAGGCTGGTTCCCGGAGGCAAAGGAAAGAGACTTTACTAGCAGCAAGGGCTTAGCTCAACCAAGTTCCACTTTTGGAATTAATGAACAAATTCTGACTACTAAAAATAGGCCTCCAGCTCAGATAAACCTCGAATAAAAGCTGAAGTTACTAGGAGTTTTTGCCTGGGCACAGAGGGGGAAGGGCTGATGGAAAAAAGAAAAAAAACAGAGGTTTTTTTAGATCAGACAGCAGAAAATACTTGAAAAGGGCTGGATCCTAAAAAAAAAAGGTGGGGGGGGTACATAGAACCTGGAGTTACACAGAACAATGTACCAACTTAAGCTCTTGATTAACAAATGGGAGGAATGGAGGTCTTGCTCTGAAAAGGATTTTTTTTTTTTTTTTTTTGCTTTGTTTCTACTATTTGACTGCTCATTAGATAGAGCTGCAAGGCTTCTCAGGCTCCAACTGCCACAGGCAAGGGTGTAATTAGGCAAGGGTGGAATTAAGCTTGTCTGAGAGACAAAGAGGCTGGTCAGTGAAAGTAATTAATTCCCTGGAGGCCTGTCCCCAGGGGAGGGGTGGGGTCCAGCTCAGGTGGAATCCCACCCTCAAGATTCAGACCCCAGGGACTGGAAACTGACTGTCTCCACCACGCCCCAGCAGGGAGAGTCTGCTGAGGTTAAAGGACCCACACCACGTTATACTGATGGGGAACTGCAGGCAGACAGGCACCACATGCTGGGCAGGACAGGAAAAGCACAGTCTAGAGGCTTCACAGGAAAGTCTTTCAACCTGCTGGGTCTCACCCTCAGGGAAAACTGATGCAGGCGACTCTCCTCCTGAGAGGAGGCCAGTCAGGTCTGGGAAAAGTGACTGGGGTCTATAATATCTAAGTAGACCCTCCTAAGAAAAAAAAAAGGCTCCATATAGGCAGTGCAAGAAATAAGAAAACAACTGAAAAATTCTGATCAGTTAAACAAAACATGTGCTAGCAGTCTAGAATAAGCTGAACTGAATGTCAAAGAACAGATAGAAAACAAAGCCATCCAGCAACAAAATCCTAGGTAAAAGAGTGAAAACAATCTCCAGAATAAACTAAGGAAATCAAATGCCTAGACACCAGCAAAAAATAACAAGTCATTCTAGGAAAACTGAAGATATGGCCCAGTCAAAGAAACAAACCAAAAATTAAAGGGAGACACAGGAGTTGAAACAACTAATTCAGGATGTTAGAAAAGATGTGGAAAATCTCATCAAAAATCAAATCGATGAGTTGAGGGAGGATATAAAGAAGGCAATGGGCGAACAAAAAGAAGAAATATGAAAGTCTGAAAAAACACATCACAGAACTTATGGGAATGAAAGACACAGCATTAGAAATGGAAAAAAAAAAACAATGGAAACCTACAATGTCAGATTTGAAGAGGCAGAAGAAAGGATTAGTGAACTGGAGGATGGGACATCTGAAATCCGACAAGCAAAACAAAATATAGGGAAAAGAATGGAAAAATATGAGCAGGGACTCAGGGAATTGAACGTCAACATGAAGCACAGGAATATACGTGTTGTGGGTGTCCCAGAAGGAGAAGAGAAGAGAAGGGAAAAGGAGGAGAAAGACTAATGGAGGAAATTATCACTGAAAATTTCCCATCTCTTATAAAAGACATAAAATTACAGATCCAAGAAGTGCAGCATACCCAAAACAGAATAGATCCAAATAGATGTACTCCAAGACACTTACTAATCAGAATGTCAGATGTCTAAGAGAATTTTGAAAGTAGCAGGAGAAAAGCAATCCATCACGTGCAAGGGAAGCCCAATAAGACTATATATAGATTTCTCAGCAGAAACCATGGAGGCAAGAAGACAGTGGTATGATATATTTAAGATTTCAAAAGAGAAAAACTGCCAACCAAAAATTTTATATCCAGCAAAATTGTCCTTCAAAAATGAGGGGGAAATTAAAACATTTTCAGACAAAAAATCAACTGAGAGAATTTGTGACCAAGAGACCAGCTCTGCAAGAAATACTAAAGGGAGCACTAGAGGCAGATAGGAAAAGACAGGAGAGAGAGGTGTAGAGAAGAGTATAGAAAAGAAGACTATCAGTAAAGGTAAAAAGAGGAAAAAAAATAGATATGGCATATAAAATCCAAAAGGCAAAACGGTATAAGAAAGTACTGCCCTTATAGTAATAACACTAAATGTTAATGGATTAAACTCCCTAATCAAAAGCATAGACTGGCAGAATGGCTTAAAAAACAGGACCCATCTATATGTTGCCTATAGGAGACACATTTTAGACCCAAGGACAAACATAGGTGAAAGCGAAAGGTTGGGAAAAGATATTTCATGCAAATAACAATCAGAAACAATCTAATATCCAACAAAATTAGGCTTCAAATGTAAAGCAATTAAAAGAGACAAAGAAGGACAATAAATATTAATAAATTAATAAATATTTAATAAAAGGAAAAATTCAACAAGAAGACATAATAACCACAAATATTTATGCACCGAGTGAGAGTGCTCCAAAATAGATGAGGCAAACACTGAAAAGAGAAATAGACACATCTACCACAAAAGTTGAAGACATCAATTCCCCACTCTCATCAATGGACAGAACATCTAGACAGAGGATCAACAAAGAAACAGGGAATTTGAACAATACAATAAACAAACTAGACTTAATAAATATTTGTAGAACATCACACCACACAACAGCAGATACACCTTTCTCTCAAGTGCTCATGGATCATTCTCAAGGATAGACCATATGCTGGGTCACAATGCAAGTCCCAATAAATTTAAAAAGATTGAAACATACAAAACACATTCTCAGATCATAAAGGAATGAAATCAATAACAGGCAGAGGGCCAGAAAATTCACAAATATATGGAGGCTCAATAACACACTCTTAAACAACCAGTGAGTCAAAGAAGAAATTACAAGAAAATCAGTAAATATCTCGAGGCAAATGAAAATGAAAACAAAACATATAAAAATTTATGGGATGCAGCAAAGGCAGTGCTAAGAGGGAAATTTATTGCCTTAAACGCCTATATCAAAAAGAAGAAAGAGCAAAACTCTAGGAATAAAGTGTTCACTAGAGAAAGAACAGCAAACTAACCCCAAAAAAGCAAAAGGAAAGAAATAAGGAAGATTAGAGCAAAAATAAATAAAATTGAGAACATGAAAACAATCGAGAAAATGAACAAAACCAGAAGTTCATTCTTTGAGAAAATGAACAAAATTGATGGATCCTTACCAAGGTTGACAAAAAGAAAAAGAGAGAGGATGCAAATAAATAAAATCAGAAATGGAAGAGGAGACATCACCACTGACCCTGCAAAAATAAAAGAGGTAATGAAAGGAAAATTGTGAACAACTTTATGCTAATGAACTTAGACAATGTAGATGAAATGGACAACCTCCTAGAAAGGCATGAACAACCAGCACTGACTTGAGAAGAAACAGATGACCTCAACAAACCAATCACAAGTAAAGAAATTGAATCAGTCATTAAGAAGCTCCCAAAAAAGAAAAGTCCAGGACTAGATGGTTTCACATGTGAATTCTACCAAGTATTCAAATTAGTACCATTCTTGCTCAACCCTTCAAAAAAATTGAAGAGGATGGAAGGTTACTTAACTCATTCTATGAAACCGACATTGCCCTCATCCTAAAGCCAGACAAAGATACTACAAGAAAAGAAAATTATATACCAATCTCTCTAATGAATATAGATGCAAAAATCCTCAACAAAATTCTTAAAATCAAATCCAGCAGAACATTAAAAGAATTATACACCATGACCAAGTGGGATTTATTTCAGGTATGCAAGGATGGTTCAACATAAGAAAATCAATTAATGTAATACACAATATCAACAAATCAAAGCAGAAAAAACACACGATCATCTCAATTGATGCAGAAAAGGCATTTGACAAAATCCAACATTCTTTATTGGTGAAAACACTTCAAAGGATAGGAACAGAAGGGAACTTTCTCAACATGATAAAGAGAATATATGAGAAACCCACCTAACATCATCCTCAATGGGGAAAGACTGAAAGCTTTCCCCCTAAGATCAGGAACAAGACAAGGGTGTCCACTATCCCCATTGTTATTCAGCATGTGTTGGAAATTCTAGCCAGAGCAATTAGACAAGAAAAAGAAATACAAAGCATCAAAATTAGATAGGAAGAAGTAAAACTCTCACTGTTTGCAGATGATATGATACTGTATGTCAAAAACCCCCAAAAATCCATAGCAAAACTACTAGAGCTAAAAAATGAGTACAGCAAAGTGGCAGGTTACAAGATCAACACTCAAAAATCTGCAGAGTTTCTATACACTAGTAATGAGCAATCTGAGGGGGAAATCAAGAAAAAAATTCCATTTACAATTGCAACCAAAAGAATAAAAATATTTAGGAATAAATTTAACTAAGGGTACAAAAGACCTATACAAAGAGAACTACAAGAAGTTGCTAAAAGAAATCACAGAAGACCTAAATAAATGGAAGAGCATATCGTGTTCATGGATTGGAAAACTAACTATAGTTAAGATGTCAATTCTACCTAAATTGATTTATAGATTCAATGCAATATCAACTAAAATCCCAAAAACTTACTTTTAAGAAATAGAAAAACCAATAACCAAATTTATTTGGAAGGGCAGAATGCCCTAAATAGCTAAAAATATCTTGAGGGAAAGAAAATGAAGCCAGAGGTCTCATACTACCTGACTTTAAGGCTAATTACAAAACTACAGTGGTCAAAACAGCATGGTACTGGCATAAAGATAGATATACTGACCAATGGAATCAAATAGAATGTTCAGATATAGACTCTCTCATCTATGGATGATTGATCTTTGATAAGGTAGTCAAGCCAACTCACCTGGAACAGAACAGTGTCTTCAATAAATGATGCTTGGAGAACTGGATATCCATATGCAAAAGAATGAAAAAGGATCCATATCTCATACCTTATACAAAAAATAACTCAAAATGGATCAAAGACCTAAACATTAGAACTAAGACCATAAAACTTTTAGAAGAAAAACGTAGGGAAATATATAAACTATATAAAAATATATAAAAAATATAAAACATATAACAGGAGGTAGTTTCCTAGATCTTACACCCAAAGCATGAACATTGAAGAAAGAAACAGATAAATGGGATCTCCTCAAAATTAAGCACTTTTGTGCATCAAAGAACTTTTTCAAGAAAGTAAAAAGGCAGCCTACACAATTGGAGACAATATTTGGAAATTACATATCAGATAAAGGTCTCGTATCCAGAATATATAAAGAGATTGTTCAACTCAATAACAAAAAGACAAACAATCTAATTACAAAATGGGCAAAAGACATGAACAGACACTTCTCAGAAGAGGAAATACAAATGGCTAAAAGGCACATGAAACGATACTCAACTTCCTTAGTTATTAAGGAAATGCAAATCAAAACCACAATGAGATATCATCTCCCACCCACCAGAATAGCCATTATCAAAAAAAAAAAACAGAAAATGACAAATGCTGGAGAGAATGTGGAGAAAAAGGCACACTTATCCACTTTTGGTGGGAATGTAAAATGGTACAGCTGCTGTGGAAGGCAGTTTGGTAGTTCCTTAGGAGGCTAAGTATAGACCTGCCATATGATCTAGCAATATCATTGCTAGTTATCTATTCAGAGGACATGAGGGCAAGGACACAAATGGACATTTGCACACAATATTTATAGCAGCATTATTTACAATTTCCAAGAGATGGAAACATCCCAAATGTCCATCAACAGATGAGTGGCTAAACAAGCTGTGGTATATACATACAATGGAGTATTATGCAGCTGTAAGACAGAATAATAGCCCAGAGTTATGCCCTCTTGTGGAGTTCCTTACAATCAGTTGACTTGTACCTGGTTTACAGATGGTTCTGCATGATATGCAGGTACTACCCAAAAGTGGAGAGCTGCAGCACATTTCTGGGATGTCCCTGAAGTACAGTGGTGAGGAGAAATCCTCCCAGTGGATGTAACATTGGGCAGTACACATGGTGGTACATTTTGCTTGGAAAGAGAACTGGCAAGAGATACGTTTATATACTGACTCATGAGCTGTTCCTAATGGTTCGGCTGGATGGTTAGGGACTTGGAAGGAGCATGATTGGAAAACTGGCACAAAGAGGTTTTGTAAAGAGTTATGTGAATAGACCTTTCTGAGTGGGCAAAAAACCTGAAGGTATTTGTGTCCCATGTGAATGCTCCCCAGAGGGTGACTTTGGCAGAGGAAGGTTTTAAATAATCAAGTAGATACAATGACCTGTTCTGTGGATACAAGTCACTTCTCTCATTGCCCAAAGGGCTAATGAACAAAGTGGTAATGGTGGTAGGGATGGAGGTTATGCATGGACTCAGCAACATGGACTCCCACTCACCAAGACCAACCTGGCTACAGCCACTGCTGAGTTCCCAATCTGTCAACAGCAGAGACCCACACTCTGATATAGCCCCTGATATAGCACCATTCCCCCAGATGATCAGCCTGCTATATCATGGCTGATTGATTACACTGGACCACTTCCATCATGGAAGAGGTTGTGATTTGTTCTAACTGAAATAGACAAATACTCCAGACGGGTTTGCCTTCCCTGTATGCAATGCTTCTACCAAAACTACTATCTGTGGACTTAGGAAATGCCTTATCCACTGTCATGTTATTCCACACAGCACTGTTTCTGATCAAGGAACCCACTTCAGAGCAAATGAAGTACAGGAATGGGCATGTGGTCATGAAATTCTCTGGTCTTGTCATGTCCCCATCATACAGAGGCATCTCAGTTTATAGTATGGTTGAATGGCCTTTTGAAAACTCAATTATGGTACCAACTATGTGACAGGCCCTTGCAGGGCTGGAGCAATGTTCTCCAGGAGGCTGTGTATACTCTGAATCAGAATCCACTCTATGGTGTTGTTTCTCCAATAGCCAGGATTCATAGGTCCAGGAATCAAGAGGCAGAACTGGGAGTGGCATCACTCACTAACATCCCTAGTGATCCACTACAAAAATTGTTGTTTCCTGTCTCTACAATCTTAAGTTCTACTGGTCTGCAGGTCTTAGTTCCAAAAGGAAGAGTGCTCCTACCAGGAGACACAAAAATGATTTCATTGAACTAGATGTTAAGATTGCCACCTGGTCACTTTAGGATTTTCATTGCCTCTGAATCAACAGGCAAGGAAAGGTATTACTGTACTGGCTGGGGTGATTGATCCTGACTATCAAGGGGAAATAGGACTGCAACTATACAATAGAGGTAAAGAAGAGTTCTCCTGGAACATAGGACAGCCACTAGGGTGTCTCTTAGTACTACCATGCGCTGTGATTAAAGTCAATGGAAAACTGCAACAACCAATTCCAGACAGGATTACCAATGGTCCAGAAACTTCAGAAATGAAGGTTTCAGTCACTTCATCAGAAAAAGAACCATGTTAGCTGAGGTGCTTGCTCAGGGTAAAGGGAACATGGAGTGGGTAGTGAAAGAAGATATGATTATGATAAATATGAATTTACGACCACGTGACCAGTTACAGAAACAAGGAATGTAATGTTATGAATTTTTCTTCCTTGCTTTGTTTTGCTTTTGTATATAAAGCAAATATCTTTGTTTTCTTCTCTATCTTATCTCCTTATATGACATGAGTTGTACTGTTCACATCATAGTATTTAAATCAAAGAATATCAAGTTTAAGAGTGACCGTTACCCAAGGACTTTCAACCTGTTCTGAGAAATTTAGTGCATTTCTAGCTGTATGCAGGGCAGTTGAGTATTGTTAAGCAGAAAAAAAAAAAAAGAAAGAAAGAACAAAATGTTTGCTATTGTGTTCTGTTTAGAAATTAAGTATGGTTTAAGGTGATATGTATAGCTGCCAAGTTGATAAGGAGTGGTATTTTATGGTTAGATTCATGTGTCAACTTGTCCAGGTATTTGTGACCAGCTGTCTGGTCAAGCAAGCACTGGCCTAACAGCTACTGCAAGGACATTTTGTGGCTGTTAATAAACCAAAAGTCTGGTTTATTAAATCATCAGCACATTGATTGCATTTATGGCTGATGACATCTGCAGTGGCTATGCAGAGTGTATTCCATAATAAGTGATGTTTAACCTAATCTATTGAAATCCTTAAAAAAGAAATCAGAAGAGAGGATCTATCTCCGCTTCAGTCAGCCAGCCTCTACTCATTGAAAACCTTTATCAGAGTTACTAGCTGCATCCCTGCAGTTGTATGAGACACCTTTTATAAAATCTCATATTTACATATCTCCCGTTGGTTCTGTTTTCCTAGACAACCTTGGTAAATATGTTACGATTACACTAGATTTCCTGGACAGCACACACTGCCCACTAAAAAACATTTATCTCCCAACTTTGCTCCAAAACTATGGTATTTACAGTCAAATTCTTTTTTTCTACCTCTCTTATTCCAACACCTGCCTTTGCCTTTGAGAATTTCAGCAGCTGTCCCATAAAAGTTAAGGAGATTGTGGCAGTAGAAAAGAAGCACAAGTGTTTTAAATTCAGAAAGCTGCTTATAAAACCACTGCTAATACCTCTTTTTTACATTTTTAAAAGATATATACTAAATCAACATTCCCTTTTAAAGCTTTCAGGTGTCCACCTCTTTGTGCTAAGAGAAGTTTTACCTCCCCATACAGGTTTCCTTTACTCAGTGTGACTAACTATCTATGGTAATCACATTGATTTTGAATTTGTGCTGAGTCTTTTTCAAAGGCTGTTCAAATTTAGTGAGTAGCCTACTCACTTAATAGATGCTTACATTAGGAATATATAACTCCCAAAAAATTAACAGTCCGAGTCACTAGAAAAATGAGTTCTCATTACCAGCCCTACTAGTCCTGAAAATGCTGCTCAAACATAACCCAGCAATGAAGTGGTGACCTAACAGAGCCAAGGCCAGCTCTGCAATGGCTTGTGCAGGAGAGTGTGTCCTTGGGTGATGGGGGCCTCCCAAACCTGAAATAGATACACATCGCCAAATGCACTCACTCCCTTCTATACATGAGGGCTAGTTTCAGGGTGACTGGTCACCTGGAGAGGAAAAACAAGTCCTGTGATTCCTAGACATCAATCCCTGAAAGCCTAGGGAACGGGACTGCAGGAATTTGTGGATCAATTCATTCATTAAATCAAAGTCATCTATCAATCACCTAGATGGTGAAAGCAGAGTTCTGAGGTTCCCTTACAGCACACTTGGGAGAGGAGTTAACCAAGAATTCCTGAGAGGAGGCAGCTCCTGAGAGGAGGGCCCAAATCATGTGTAGAGATTTCGTCTTTCCAAGCAGGAATTGGCAGGCATTGCTCTGGGGTCAACCTCTTCCAACCAAGAGCTTTGGACTCAGATATAAGCACCAGGGCTCCCACTTCCTTGCAGCCCTTTCTCAGGCCAAAGGTGATCCTCGGCCTTGACCCCTGACCCCACAGCACAGGCACCAGACAGGAAAGATTTCACTGGAATTTGTCCCCTTCTTGAGCACACACTTGTGGGTCTGCATCTTTCTTCTCCAGTTCAGTTTACTGCTAAAAAGGACTTCCCTGGGCCTTAGATCTTCTCAAATGTGCAATGAGGGTACTGGAGTAGGGCAGTGAGTCCACCTGGGATCATCTGAGGATCTTTAAAAATTCCTGATGCCAAGGCCCACCACAGACCACAGAAACTGATCCTAGCAGCAGACCAGGGGCCTGTTTGTGGCAACACCCTCAGGGATGTTTCTTGTTCCTTCAGGGCTGAGACCAGGGGAGAAGGCATATTTAAGTCCAGAGGTTGGCTGTCTCTAACCTGCTCAGAAATCTCCTGGGTACCTTGATCATGGTAGATATGACTCAGCTGGTTGAGGTGGGGCTGACAGGCTCCAGTTTGACAAGCCCCCACGTGATGCTCAGGATGCTGGGCAGGGACCCTGCTCTCGGGACCAAGGTCCTTCAAGTCACAAGGATCATGTTCTACCTGTTCCTTAATCTCCTGGGAGGTGGACACTAGACTCTTGTCTCAAGCAAGGCACTTTCCATCCCCTCAAAGCAAAGATCAGGTAACTCTGAGGAAACCACCACCAAGCTTGCAATTCTATTCAAATAAACACTAAAAAGGTTACACTCGAGGAGACTACTTACCAAACATTTTAGCCATGCTCTCATCTGGCTTAACTGAACTTGATGCCGATTCAGTATTTTCCAAGGTCTGTGTCTGGGGATAACCTGTGAAAAAATAAACCTTTGCTGTGGTTACATCTTTCAGTGGATCTGCAGGTATCCTCCTGAACTGCTACTATTAGCAAGGCCTGCTCTAAGGGATTGGACATGGTTATGACGTTCCACACCAAATGTGAAAGGCCTGTGGTCGTGGCCAGGGAAGTTCTGTGGGACTTGGTCTTCTCACCCGGTGCCTGGTGGGAAAGATGTTAGCACACAGGATGGCTGTGTGTGAAGAAGTGGGTTGGTGACCAATATTTCTTGGCTGAGGTGGTAACAGAAAACTGCCCTACTCTTATTAGTCACCATTATCATCTACTATGATCTGCAGTAAACTGTTCAGAGATGGTTCTGTAACTGGTCATTGCGGGAGATAAAAAAAAAGAGGGATACACATTCCCAGTTTTTTTAAGGCAAAACTTTCAATTCATTTGGAATCATGCCAACAAGGAGTGTCTTGGACCATGTTGGAAATATGTGGCTTTCTGATTGTACAGAAGATGGAAAAATGCCACCACATACTCTGCCCTCATGCACACTTGAGAGCTAGTTAGTTGGGAAAATGTTCAATATAATCCTTTCGCTAGAAAATGCTTAGTATAGTCTTTAGTAGCTAGAAATGCTTATTATAATCATTTCACTCAAGCAGCTTTGATTCATTTCAAGCCTAAAAGTTCTTGCTGGCATAAAATGCTGCAGTTAATCTCAACTGTTTACTCTCTGTTCTTGGTTACATTAATGAGACCTTTTCCCAGCTCTGCTCCCAGGGAAATCACACACAGCAGGATGAAACCCATACGGAACACAGACCAACACCTTCCTCCCTTCGATGGACAAGGTCAAAGGCCTGAATGGTCAACAGAGAGAGAAGGGCCTACCAGATAGCAGGGTATGAGGACCAAACAAAATGAAGCAGGCAACCGTTACAAAATTTGAATGAATCCTGTGACTTTTTCTCAGTTTTTTTTTTTTTTTTTCCTTTTCCTTTTTTTCTTCTTCTGCTGCTTTCTTCTGGACCTTTGCCATCCCTCTGTGGGTTTGGACTATAAAAGCTAAAGTCACCTTTCTCACTGTGAACTGGTCTTCAAATGATTTTTTTTTCTTCTAGTTCCTTGATTATGCATCTCCAATAAACTCACCTTCTCACCCAAGCAAAGACTTCTTTCTCTGTTTGATGAGCGATCAAGTGGACTTAATGATACAGGGCTGTGTTTTGTAAGAGTAACAATTTAGATAGCAGGAAGGGACTCCATTTCTTTTAGCGCAGCCCTGATCTTTGTCTTGGGCCTCAGGACTCTCTCCTGGACCTGCTGGCTTGTGCCTAGCAGCTGACCAGAAATTTTTCCTGGAGGATCGGGACTGGAGAGCCCAGGTGGAGGTGCCTGCTGCAGAGGGACCAAGCACATCTGTGTGAAGGTGGCTTTGCAATCAGGTGTTTCTCTGTGCTGGGTAAATGCATGATCTTTTATTTATTGTGCTCACTTTGTTTCCTTTTGTTTTAATAAGCCTACTGTGTGAAGAGGTTTTGAGTTGATCCACGGCTTGTGCATGTGGACTCGGTGGATTTGAACCCCACTATCCGTGACCCCGGACTTGTGGTTCTCCTTTACATTTTGCACAGTGTATGCAGTTTGCAGTTGTGTAGGTAACCAGTTGTATTTGAGAAGCTCCTATTCTGATGTTTTGTCTTCATAATATCAGTTGTTCCCAGCCATGGGAAACTCTCAAACTGTGCCAACTACATCTCCCTTGGGAAGCATTCATAATAATTGGTCTAAATTTGGAGAGCATCATTTAAAGAAGGAATTGTTAATATATTATTGCAACTCTGTGTGGCCACAATTTAAATTAATAAAGGGGTGGTGTTCTAGATTGTTAGCTGCTGGAAGGCAATATACCAGAAACAGAATGGCTTTTAAAAAGGGGAATTTAATAAGTTGCTAGTTTACAGTTCTAAGGCCGAGAAAATGTCCAAGTTAGAACAAGTCTATAGTAATGTCCAATCAAAGGCATCCAGGGAAAGATATCTTGGTTCAAGAAGGCCAATGAGGTTCAGGGTTTCTCTCTCAAGTGAGAAGGCACATGGTGAACACAGTCAGGGCTTCTCTCTCATCTGGAAGGACACATGGCGAACACGGAGTCATCTGCTAGCTTTCTCTCCTGGCTTCTGGTTTCATGAAGCTCCCTGGGAGGTGTTTTTCTTCTTCATCTCCAAAGGTTGCTGGCTCGTGGACTCTCTGTTTCATGGTGCTGCAGCATTCTCTGCTCTCTCCGAATCTCTCATTCTCCCAAATGTTTCTTCTTTTATAGGACTCCAATAAACCAATCAAGAACCATCCAAAAGGGTGGAGACGTGTCGTTGTAAGGCCTGGCCTGGTAGCCTTTGGCTGGAAGGCCCCCACCTGAACTAAAACCCGTGAATATCTGGGCATACAGCTGTTCAAACTCAGCCAATCAGGACCTGCCCTGACAAACAAAGGACACCCACTGCACACGGCCCATAGCTATGACCACTGCACATGGCCCGTAGCTATGCCCCTGGCCCTAAAGTGCGCGAAACTCCTCACCTACCACAGGAGGCCCCGTAGGCATCGTCAGCACCCCCACTAGCTAGCCTATATCTAACCCCGCTGCTCCTAGGGGGGCGTGACTTCCCTGGCCCATACCCTGAGCACCTGGATCCGGGAACCTCGCCCCAAGACAATAAAATGTTTAAACTTGGACTCAGTTTCTCTGATTTCTCAGTCGGCTACCGTCTAAAACCTGACAGTCGTCACCTAATCCAGTTTAACAACCACTGTTGACTCCCATCCAGAGAGACGATCTGATTATAGCTTCAAACATACAGTATTGAATAGGGATTATTCTACCTCTATGAAACGGTATTTTGATTAAAACATGGCTTTTCTAGGGAACATACTTCCTTTCAAACCAATATAGGTGGACTGGCCAGAGAATGGGACTCCAGACAACTAGATGATTATCCAATTGGAAAGGTACTGCAAGAAAAACAAGAAATTAGAGGAAGTGTCCCATATTTAGCCATTTGTGAAGTTGTGTAAAGATAAAGACATTGTAAAAAGATTTATTTACTGTACCTTGAGGATTCAGAGGGAACTATATAGGAGGAGCCTTTTGCAACAGAAAAGGAATGTATAGAGGAGGCCTTAAAACATCATGAGTTTTTTTAAAAAGACGCTTGTAGGGGGTGCGAGGGTAGTTCAACGGTGGAATTCTCGCATGCCATGCGGGAGACATGGGTTCGATTCCTGGCCCATGCACTTCCCCAAAAAACAAACAAACAAACATCCAAACAAAATTCAACAAATGGTATTGCAATAACAGTATACTCACATGGAAAAAGAATGAAATGTGACCTCGCCATACAGAATATAAAAAAAAAAAGGAAGCTTCTAGACAAGGTCCGAAGGGAAAAGAGGTAGATATAAAAGCCTTACATGAAATCCTCACTTGTGAAAAGGACCCATTGGGTGACGACCTTTCCTCTCCATTCCTCCACTGACTCTATCTATCGGTGCAGAAACAGTATCACACTCATTGTCCCCAATATCTAGGGGTGAAGGTGACACCTCCCCATGCAAGTCTGGCAGCTGTGCTGTTCCTGCCCCCTCTGCTGCCTGTGAGCCTGGCCGAGACCCCTCCCCCCACACCCCCACATGATCCGATGGGAGGAATGGCCTCCCCCTCTCATACTTGTAGTGGTGAGCAATTTGGACAGCGTGCAACTGCTTCTGGGGCAGAGCAATTTCCAATGCATTAGGTTCCTCTAGGAGTGGCTGAGGAAGGATGTTCTCAAGGAACCATGTAGGTCCACACATCGCTTTCAAAACCTGACTTGTTAAACTGGAGAAATAGCACTCCAGTGTACAGGCCTGATCTGGACGAAATGAAAAGACTGTTGCGTCCATTTTTGCCACATACACCCCAAATTGGGCTGATATTCAGTTTTTGATGAATGTGTTACTAATCGTGGAGGACAGTTAAATGATGTTAGAGAAAGCTAGGCAAGAAGCAGGCTGCCTAAGAGCGATGTCATCCCCAGAACTCTCTTTATGCAGCTGATCCCAGTCCCCACAGGGATCCCAATGACCCCCGAGACAGAACTTGTTTAGAACATGTAAGACATGCATTTTGGCTGGAATTAAGAATGAAACTCCAAAAGAAAAATAATCACTGAACAAAATAAGTGAGGAGTCTAAAGAGAATTCCTCTGCTTTCTTAGAAAGAATTTTCGAAGCATATCATAAATATTCTGATAAAGATCCAGAAAATCTGGAAAAAAACAAAATAATCAACATGATTTTCATTAGTCAGAGTGCTCCAGGCATTCAGTATAAATTGCAGAAGCTAGAGGGCAGGTTTGGAATGCTCATGAAAAAGCTCATAGATGTTGCCTTTAAGGTATTCAACAATGGGGAACAAACTCAGAAAAAATAGCAGATGAAACAACAGACTACTCTTCTGGCAGCTGTTCTAAGTGGGAATCGGAAGAGCATAGGGAAGAAAAGGGGAAGGAAAAACCTAATAAAGATCAGTGTGCTTACTGCAGGGAGGAATTGCATTGGAAGAAAAAGTGTCCCAAACTGACAAATAAAAGAATGAAATGGCATTAATGGCCCATGGATCAGAATTAGAAGACTGATTAGGGGTGTTCAAAGGTACAGGCAGCATTTTCTTCTGCCACACCTATTTCCCACTAAGAGCCTTAGGTAAAGGTAAGAGTAGGAAGCAAATTAGTGAACTTTCTCATTGATACAGGAGCGACTCTTTTTGTCATAAACCAGGAACTGGCCACTGAGACAAATGAGCAAATTATGATAGTTGAAACAAACATCCAAAATACACCTAGGGTACTTCTACAGCCTTTAGATTGTAAAATTGGGGAAGAGTATTTGTGGCATCAATATCTGTATGTGCCTGAATGTCCTATACCCTTGTTGGGAAGGGATTTACTAACTAAATTAAATGGTAAAGTTGTGTTTTCAAAAGGAGAAATAAAAATCCCAGTGCCTCCAGACAAAGGACTCCATCTGCAGGCTGCCCTTTTACAAGCTGAAGAACTTGAAAAAGAATGGGTACTAGCTCTCATATTAAAATGTGTCACCTCTGAAGTGTGGTCATCTGGCACTCCTGGAAGAGCCATAATTGCCCATCCAGTTAAAGACTGAGCTCAAGGCAGGAACAAATCAACTCGTCAATATCCTTTGTCATTACAAGCTCAATAGGAAGTTTAAAACAAAGTGGCCTCGTTTGGCCTCACCGGTCTCCATATAACATGCCTACAGTCCCAGTCCTGAAACCTGGCACTAATGCAGAATTAGTGCCAGAATATAGGTTTTTTCAAGCAAAAATTGAAGGGCTGGAAACAAAACTGTGAAAGACGTTTATCCAGTTGTGCCTAATCCTTACACACTATTGACGACTCTAACTGGGAACATCAAAAGGTTCTCGGTATTAAACTTAAAGGATAATTTTCTTTTGCATACCTGCAGCTTTTGAATCCCAAGAAATGTTTGCCTTTGAATGGGAGGACCCAGACACAAAAGTTCAAGAGCAACTTCCATAGACTGTTTTAGCACAAGGATTTAAGAATTCTCCCACATGCTGGAGAATTCTTAGCATAAGATTTACGTGATTTGAAACTGCATCAAGATGTCCTTTTGCAATATGCAGATGATATTTTAATAGCCAGCGAAACTGCAGAAGATTCAGATGCAAATACTATTAAGATTCTGAACTTTCTAAATGCTAGGGGATATAAAGTGTCTCAGAAAAAGGCTCAAATCACTAAAACCTTGTAAAATATTTAGGATATTTTGTGCTCCCATGGTCACAGAGGCCCCTCCTGCCAGACAGGCGCCAAGCCCTGATGAATATTTCAGTTCCCAAGACAAAGAGGCAGCTATGGGGATTTCTAGAAATGGCCTGTTTCTGCCGCATCTGGATCCCCAATTTTGGGCTTGTAGTCAAACCACTGCACATTGCTGTGCAGGTCTCAGAAACAGAAGCCCTGGAATAGACTGCAGAATGTAATCAGGACTCTCATCAAATCAAAGAAAAGCTCATCAAAGAAAAGCTGAGCACACTCCAGCCTTGGGACTGCCTGATGTGCGCAAGCCTTTTATCTGTTTGTACAGATAAAGGTAAGGAATAGGGCTTGGCGTTGTCACACAAAACTTCCGGGGGCATCAAAGACCGATAGCATATTTTTCAAAGAAACTGGACTTAGTAACACAGGGGTGGCCACCTTGCCTTCAGGCTGTGGCTGTCACTTGTAACATCTTACAAGAAGCTACAAAATTTACTTTGAGTCAGGCAGTTGCAATGCACACACCACATAGGGTGCTCTCTCTACTTGAGCAGAAAAGAGGCTACTGGTTAACTGCTGGCAGGCTAGGAAAATATCAAGCCATATTATTAGATAATCCTAACATGTACCTCTTAAGTGCTACAGTTTTGAATCCAGTTACACTGTTACCTGAATCCGAGGACCTGCTTTGCATGACCACATTCAGGTGATGGAGGAAGCGTTCTCTAGTCTACCGATTCAGGAGACATCCCTCTAAAGGAACCTGGCCTGGAAATGTTCGTGGATGGGGGCAGTTTTATGGATCATGGGCATCAATGATCAGAATATACTATATAACATTGACCAGGTGCTAGAAGCCAAACCCATGCTACCAGCTACATCAGCCCAGAAAGCCAAGCTCATTGACTTGACCTGAGCCTTGATCATCAGACAAGGTGAGAAGATAAATATTTGTACAGACTTTCAATATGCCTGTTTTTGTAGTGCATGCTCACGGTGCAATCTGGAAGGCAAGAGGATTTTAACCACAACAATGAAGAAATTAAGCACCCAGAGACCTATTAGCTTTATTAGAAGCTATACTGCTACCGTCCAAAGTTGCTGTGATGCACTGTTTGGGGCATCAGAGGTCAAACAGCTACCTAACAAAAAGAAATCAGAAGGCAGATTTGGCAGCAAAGGCAGCCGCTAGAATACTTATCTGAACCCTAAAACACCAACGAATTAACTCTTATGTCAACTGCAGACCTCTCATCCTTCACCCCACTTCATGAAAACTTAAAAAAAGAAGACTTAGAGTTAAAGAATGGGGATTTAACGTTAAGACAGAGAAAGGATGGTTATAATGAAAGTAAGGCCAATTTTTCTTGCCAGAAAAACTAGTAGGACTGGTGCTGCCTTATTTGCACCAGCAGACTCATCCTGGAAGCCTTTACAACATGGATCAGAGGGCACATTGCAGGACAGAAATCCTAGCAACAATCCATAAACTGATGAGCAAATGTGTTCTATGTCATAAAAATAATCCCAAAGCTAATGGACCCCCTAGAGGTCCAGGCTTTTCTCTGGAGAAGAGTGGCAGATAGACTTTACTGTGATGCCCCAAAAAAGCTGGAAATTTCTGCAATCTTCTTGTGTTAGTTGACACATTCTCAGGGTAGGGAAAAGACTTCCCTACCCTCACTGAAAGAGCAACTGAAGTCACAAAAGTATTATTAAAAGAAATAATACCTAAAATTGGCATGCCATTCACTATTCAGAACAATAATAGCAGTGACTTTGTTTCAAAAATAACTCAAGAAGTTCGGCAGGCACTTGAGATAAATTGTAAATTATATGTATCATGGAGGCCTCAGTCAATTGAGAAAAAGCAGAAAATGAATCATACTTTGAAAAAGACTATTGCTAAGATGTGTCAAGAAAAAAATAATAAATAATAAAAGACATGTCAAGAAACTAACCTCAACTGGGACAAGGTATTGTCTACTGCCCTCCTCAGAATCCGGGTTGCCCCTAGAAGTAGATTAGGTTTGAGTTCTTTTGAAATGATCAATGGGAGGCCCTTCCTCAAGAAGGCAACCCAGAATATATCCATGCAAACCTTGTATGATAAATTGTGGAAAGATGCAGTGATGTCCCTGGGGGCGTACCATAAAAATGATTCCTGAGTTTGCTAATAATCGATTTTCTTTCCCTGCAGATATAGTCTTATACCCTTACAAGCTTGGAGACCAGGAGACCAAGTGCTATTAGAAACATGAAGAATAAACAGCCAAGGATCAGCTTACCCCAGAGTGGGAGGGACCTTATATTGTGTCGCTAATCATTCACTCTTCTTTAAAGCTGCAGGGTATTAAGCCTTCAATGCATCATTCTCGAGTGAAAAGAACCCCAGAAGAGAGAAAAGTGAAAGGAGACGCCACTACTGGGTGTAACCCCACTGCTGATTTAAAATAACTGTTCTGTAAATTGCCTAAAACAGTATAATGATTGGGATGAAGTTGTATACCTTTTGCCTTTTTCTCCTACCCTATTTTGTGCAAGATAATATCTTCCTAAAACGGACTGCAACAGTAGCAGCTGTCCATCAGAGGAATGAATGCTGGATTTGTTCTTATTTGCCTACTGCTGTAAGCACGAGTTTGCCCTGGGCCGTTTTACCTTCCTCCCCACAAAACTGGTCTGATTAGTTAATCCTAATTTATCCAACAATCCCACTCTTCCAGACATGGTTGGATCTTCCAACACCCAGCCTGGGCGCTAACATAAACCCTTGGGAAAGCCCTTGGTTTGACTTCATGGGAGCCCAGGAAAAGTACCTCCAGTCTAAATTAGAAGACTGTTTCTTATTACCACCACCATTCCCCTTATATACTTTGACCCCGGATGGGAAAGGACGACTAATAGCAGAAAACAGGACTCTACATGTAAATGCCCCTAACTGTGTAGAACAATGAAACACCTCTGCCCAGATATACCCCATTCTAAGAGTGATAAAGTTACTCTGCCTGGAAAGATGAATGGCTCATGTAAAACCATTGAAGCCATGGAATCTAATACCTGAGTGAGCCTCTGGAGGAAAAGAACCACCAGCTTGTCTGCCTCTGGTTGGAGCTGGATGGCTCTGTAGGTCTAACTTCTGGCCATATTTGCCTTAAAATTAGATAGGAGATGCACTATCTGGTACCTCTTTTTGCCTGGGCAAATACTTAGTCTACCTGAAACACCAGACTTAGAAGCCTGTTTAAATTTGCATAAGACAGCCTTATACTTAAGCAGGACTGAGACAGCCTTAGGGTGGTGGGAATGGCCTTTAGCTGTCTTCCTGCCTGATTCCACATCAAACAGAGGAATAAGGCTCTTTGCTTTGTAGATGCCCTCTCCCAAGTTCCTGCCCTAGCTAATGTCACAGCTCAGTTTATGCAAAACACCAAGCAAGTGCTCAGTCTGTTAAATAAAGAAGTAGCTCAAATGAGAATAGTTGTCCTTCAAAACAGAATGGCTCTAAATCTACTGACTGTGGCTGAGGGAGAACTTGTGCTCTTATTGGCATTAAGTGCTACACATATATACCGGATGAGTACGACAATATCTTTTCAATATCAGATCATAGGGAAGATGATACCGATCATGTTAAAGATTATAACTGTTCTAGTTTGCTAGCTGTCAGAATGCAATATACCAGAAACGGAATGGCTTTAAAATAGGATTTATTAAGTTGCTAGTTTACACTTCTAAGGCCGAGAAAATGTCCCAATTAAAACAAGTCTATAGAAATGTCCAATCAAAGGCATCCAGATAAAGAAACCTTGGCTCAAGAAGGCTGATGAAGTTCAGGGTTTCTCTCTCAGCTGGAAGGGCACATGGCAAACATGGTGGTGTCTGCTGGCACTCTCGTGGCTCTACCAAAAGGGATTCTCTCTGAATCTCCTTTCTCCAAAATGTTTCCTCTTTTATAGGACTCCAGAAACTAATCAAGACCCACCCAAATGGGTGGAGACATGCCTCCAGCTAATCCAGCTTAACAACCACTCTTGATTAAATCACATCTCCAGGGAGATGATCTAATTACAGTTTCAAACATTCAGTACTGAATAGTGATTAGGAGAAACGGCTGCCTTTACAAAATGAGATTAGGACTAAAGCATGGCTTTTCTAGGGTACATACACCATTTCAAACCAGCACAATAACTAACTGGAGTCATTTTCCGAGTGGTTAATGAGTTTACCTACAAGAAGTGGAGAATAGCCCTCATTAGCACGGCTTTTATTCTGATCGCCACGTCTTGTCTTGCTGTTGCCAGTATCTACGGATTCATGTCCAGAGCATTTTCCAGACTAACATGAAATTCTCTTCACCCTTGCTCAGCAAAGAAGTAGTTATGGAAGGCAAGAGACCTTTGCCCGCTTTCCTTTTTATGAGAAATGCTCACCAGGTGTTGCTTCTTAACAACAAGAAATAACATTAAAAGGGGGGAATTTGATAGCTACATAATTGGGAAAATGCACAGTATAATCCTTTAGCTGGAAAATGCTTAGTGTAGTCTTTAGTAGCTAGAATGCTGATTATAATCATTTCACTCAAGCAGCTTTGATTTTTTTCAAGCCTAAAAGTTCTTGCTGGCATAAAATGCTGCAGTTAATCTCAACTGTTTACTCTGTTCTTGTTTACATTAATGAGATCTTTTCCCAGCTCTGCTCCTAGGGATATCATACACAGCAGGATGAAACCCACAGGGAACATAGACCAACACCTTCCTTCCTTCAAGAGACACTATCAAAGACCTGAAGGGTCAACAGAGAGAGAAGGGCCTACCAGATAGCAGGGCATGAGGACCAAACAAAATGAAGCAGGCAACTATTATTCAATATGAATGAATCTTGTGACTTTTACTCAGTTTTCTTTCTTTTTTCCTTCTTCTGGACCTTTGCCATTCCTTTGTATGTTTGGACTACAAAAGTTTAAGTTGCCTTACTCACTGCAAACTGATCTTGGAAAGATATTTTTTTCTTCCAATTCCTTGATGCTACAACTTCAATAAACACACCTTCTCGCCAAAGCAAAGATACTTATTCTTCTGTTTGATGTGGAATCAGGCAGGCATAACTATACAGGACAGTGTCGTCTGCCTGTAACAGATTCTGAGTCTACATTTGGGAATGGCAGACAAGGCCTGTGCTACACCTACTCAATTGGTCTGTCAAGCACAAGGAATATCTGCTTTGTCATTGACTGTGGTAGAAATAAAGGTGCAAGAGCGATGGGGTGGGCCATTGACCACAGGACCAAGTCTAGTGCTGACACTCATGTAGATACCCCTGGCTGGGAAGGAATTGTGCTAAATGATTGTAACAACCTGTGGAGAGCATGAGCTGTATTTTCAGGCTTTTCTTGACGGTTATGATTGTCTCAGTGTCCTGACCCTTCATCTTGATGCAAGGTCAAGGCCAGACTTTCATTCTATCCCAGAGAAGAGCGGGAAAGCTGACCAGGGTGGAGAAAGCTAATCCTAACAATGAGCAGGTTGGCAGGACCACAGCACACACTTTTCCTGGGTGAAAGAGAGCACTCAGGAAGTGTCTGCAAGGGTATGACATTCTGACACAAACCAGTGATAAGCTGATATTCCCAGGGTCTGCTGACAATAATCGGCAGAGACATTGGGTAATCTGTGCTCATGACACCCATATACTCTACAGGGACATTCATAGAAAGGCTGTATGGTGCTTGTTGAATGAATTAAAGTATGACTACTTTGAACCAATAGATAACAAACCATACTTCTATATCTGAGACATTGGTGAATCATTAGAAATAGGTATTTTTAATCATGTGTACATTTGCTAAATGCATTTGACATACTACGTCATCAAATAAGCAAGATCAAAGTTGTTTTGGACAACTTTGAGGGACAAATCACATCTCCCATAAAACATGCTTTTGTCCCAACCCCCAGTCCTGTGAGTGTGAACTCATTTGTACATTAGATCACTAAGAGTCATAGTTTTCCTTAATCCAGTATGGCTGAAGTCCTCAGAAGGAGAGGAACTTGGACGTGGAAGCGGAAGCCAAAAGCAGAGACCAAGGAGACTGATTGTCCTGAGACAGAGCGAGAGTGACTGCCAGCAAGCCTCCACCAGCACGCTAAGTCTCAGGAGGAGCATGGCCTCCGATATCATGATTTTGGACTTCTAGCCTCCACAACCATGAGAAAAGAAATTGTTGTTCCTTAAGGCAAACATTTACAGTGTTTATGGTAACAGCCATGTCAAACACAGTGAGCAATCAAGACCATGCGGCAAAATATTGGGTTTATCTTATTTTTGTGGTTTATAAAACACATTAGCAATGCAAGTTTGTTATGTTGTTTACTCATCGTCTTATCATTTTAAGGATGGCACAAACACCTGCCTTATCCTGATACCTAATTACCCTTTTTCCATTTTCTCCCTGATACACACAGAATCCACATTT